>CACRXP010000037.1:1917094-1944560 GCA_902702965.1 Spirometra erinaceieuropaei | reverse complement strand
GCTAGACAATTAGAGTGAAAATGTACTGCTGTTCATTCGCACCCGAACTGATGTTTAACGCCTACTTGCGGGTTAAAAATCAGGGAGAGGCAGCCCGGAGGACGCATAAATGGTGAAGTCAAGTAAATGCAATTTGCTGTCGTAGTACCGAAGATGCACCCTTGCATCGAGGACTAGCGACTAGCGGAAGCGGAAGAAGAATTGAACGAACCGCAAATAGTCTTCTGCTAAGGGATTCCTAAAATATTCTAAAACCACAAAGCCAACAAACATTTCCGTATTTCTGACTTGGTATTTACAGCTAGCCTATTGTATAGTTAAAAATAGATGGGTTTAGTCAACTGGAAGCAAATTTTCAACAAATAATCTCGACGTAGTGAGTGCTTTAAGGTAGAACAGCGGGATGTATACGTGTGTGTAGAAACTCATACACAGTACTATGGTTGCCGTCAAAAAATAAGAGGTCTCGCGAGTTCTTAAGTTATATTTTTAACAGTCCAGGAGTTCGGGACTCCACGAAAAAATGCTCAATGTAAATTAACACGAGATTGTAAATTTGTAGCAAATAATCGTTACAAGCAGATTATCGAACGGCGACATGAAAATATATCAGGAAAATGTATCTTCACAAAATGAATTTCAACGGTTATGTTGCAATTTTTACTTATACTGGGATTCTTTGCAAAAGCAAATGTTCTTTAGTGAGGAAAAGCTGAAAATGGGTTCGTATAGACGAGGGCGCAAACTAGTAACTTACAAAGGCAGCGCAATTACATTTAAATAACCAAAAATGTGGAGAGCACAATGTTCAGTGTTTTGCAGAACTATTTCCAAATGATAATATTAATTCTGCGTAGGACGAGTATATAAATAGCACGGTCAACTGACACTACTAAAGGGCCATTTGGAAAGAATTTTTAAATTTCCTTCAGCCTCAAAATGCTCCTAAGCTCCCCTCGATCAAGTTAAGCCCTTCCTGTTTGTACTTCCATCCTGCCGCGTCGCCTTAAAGCGACGAAACATAAGCATTACTCAGTGATAGATACCCCTTCGTTTCTTCCTTTTCTCATGCCCCCGACAGAATTAAACTGTAGTTATCCCCTGGTTATGACATGTCCGAACGCTCTTCACCCTCTCCACAGTAACTACTATTTATTTGGCTGTTTACAGTTTTGCCGCTTTAACTTAACTTATATTACTATTATACGGGCCTGACGAGGAATAATTAAAAACGTACATTCACCGAGCTTGACTTCTTCAAATTTTGCATATAAATTCTCGCAGAACTGAAAATTTTAGAGCTATTGCCATTATTTTCCCTTGTAGGAAAATGCACCGTGAATAAGCTTAACGGTCAGCCGTTAGCACTGTGCTGATATTACTTTCGCAGTTTCATTGTATGCTGAATTTCCATATGCCAGTAATTTGGAATTAAAGTAGAAGTTAGTTCGCCAGATTAACATTTTGTAATATCTTATTCTATGTTCCGGTCAGATTGGATTCCACACTCATTTTTGTCTCAGTGTATCCATTTACTTGAAGGGGTTTTTTCTAGTATATAGAAAAAAGCGCCCTCTCTAGTCTAGCTATCCATGTATCTGTCAATAAAGTATAGCCAAAGATCTATTGTGATGTGCAGGTCTGCGACCATTGTTTTATACGAGGTTGTAATTGCATGGAGCAGTTTGCTAGAATACACGTAGGTAATATGACCCAGCGTTATTTACAGTATAAAATACAACTCGTGGAATGTTGACTAACATTTTAAAACGGACTTCCAAACAGGACGCTCGTAAGCATAACATATACCATGAACAGAATATAGTCCTAAATTTATCTTCTGCATCAAACCGACTTTCGCATGAGTATTTTTTATGCACATGCGTGAGTCTCACCAAGGAAAACAGCGTTGCTTATTAAAATCGTAATTTGCATTCATCCTCAGGACATGCTTGTATTTAATCCTCTGCCCTAGAAGGAATAAAATCGAAGGTCGTTTTACGGGAAATTCTGGTTTTATAAAAGTCTCAAAATTAAAGGGAATATTTCAAGTTCTGGAACATTATATTTCCAGACGCCCCCAGTATCTCATTGTTCTGTACTGATGCAAAACTCTATTGCATATAGTTTATTTAAAAATAAATTCGACATCGTTCCTTATCTGAGTGAAGATACCGCCCAGCATTTAATAACTACATACATTATTCTTAAGCAGAATGAATAACCCTGCGTAGATCAGGCCACACGAATGCTTCGAAAATATTTCGAAAATTCGTCTAGATGCGAACTTTCGGGAAAATAAATATTCCCTTATTTTATGCGTAAATAAGATTGAGGGCGTCATCTTCCACAAATTGCATAGGGTGATTCTGTAAATACCTTCAAATAAATGTGAGTGTCTCATGCAAGAAAAGTAAATAAATAAAAGTTTGCATTAGTATGCAGTGATTTCCCAAGTACAAGATGTGAATAACAAAAGGCCAGCCCGCCGTTTTCATGGACAGACTTTCGAACATTTTCCATTTTGTACAAACCCATAGTCGGCATCGGCAAGTATGACTGTCTACTTAAGAAGACTTTTGAAAGTTTTGACTCATGTCCTGTCAGCATCGGCGTAAGTTGTAATTGACCTGACTTAGATTCGCAGCAAACAAACGGCATTGATCGAATTACATGAGCTAAATGATCTTTTGCATACGTTGACTATGCAGATCAACGGGGTAAGACGTAAGCCAAGCAAACAAACATACTCCGAGGTCATCCTCATTTTGAGAGTAATCGTCCCACCTCCCACAAGAGTACTGTCTACAGCACGCTAAACCGAGCCAAAACACACTGCTCTGATGAAGAAAGTTATCAAGCAGAAATCAAATACCTTTTCAAATTATTTTCCCACAACGAGTACCCGCGCGACTTTGTACATCACTGCATGAAAAATGAGTTTAAACACAAAGGTATTTCGAACAATACGGCCACCCAGGCACCAAAAACATTCACCTGACGGACTCTCCCATACGTGAAAAATGTATCTGAACTCGTCGAAAGACAGCTTAAAAAGCATCAGATACAAGTAGCACACCAACCAACAACCACCTTGCGTACACAGCGTGTACACCCTAAGGATAGGGTTGGCTATCTTGATAGAAAAGGTGTTGTCTACAAAATACCATGTTCCAGTTGTGACGTCGTCTATTATGGCCAAACTGGGAAATCTGTCTCTACTCGCATGCATGAGCATCGGTTAGCGGTGAAGAGACTAGATCACCTATCACAGGTGGCTATGCACACATTGGACACCGGACACAAATTTGCATGGGAGAACACTCGCATTGCTGGCGCTTGCTCAATAAGGAAAAGCTGCGAATTCCTAGAGGCAATGCACCCAGATGAGGCATGCATCACTCGGCATATCGATTTGGATGCCACATAAAAATGTATCAAGGAAAAATGGAAGCGAGTGCAGCCAATGTCGAGGGGATGACGAAAAACTAATGACGCGCATTGGCGCAGGCTTCGGTCAACCACAGAATCACTTGTTCGACACGGTTAAATAGTTAACTTTTTTGGTACATAACCCAAAAGTCTGAAGAAGAGCTGGGAACCAGACTCGAAAATTTACGCATTAAAGGTTTTTCTCTTCCAGAAGACTCCTACTTATTTTCAAGTAAATTTCCTGGGATGCCCGTTTTCCAGCATATATATATATAATGTATATAGGCAGAATGATATTACCGACAAAGACAAGGGAGACTGGAATGGCCATTTCTGGCTTATTAGCCGTCGTCAGCCAGCCATACCCAAGCCCGAAGTGTGGAACACCCGAGCCTCGAACTCGCGACCTGTTGGTTTAGAAGTCAACGCCTCTACTCACCGGGCCACGAGCCCGTTGCCTTGTCGGTTTTCGATCGGGAATATACAGTGTTAGGGGGCGCTCACCGATCGTTCATACGGAACTCACTCGAGCCCAACCAGCAGCCGCAGAGCGGCGCATGACATATAGGCAGAATGATATTACCGACAAAGGCAAGGGAGACTGGAATGGCCATTTCTGGCTTATTAGCCGTCGTCAGCCAGCCATACCCAAGCCCGAAGTGTGGAACACCCGAGCCTCGAACTCGCTACCTGTTGGTTTAGAAGTCAACGCCTCTACTCACCGGGCCACGAGCCCGGTGTATATTATGTATATGCATATGTACATATATTGAAAGAAATAAGTTCTTTGGGAAGGATAAACAAGGTTAATTGAAAATTTTCGACTTTCGTTCCCCAAGTCGTCCTCAGACGTGAAGTAAGTATGTAAAACAGTTAACATTTGCCTTGTTTAGTTTCCGAGGGAACTAATGCGCGAACTTGGAGCAAATCTTTCGAAACGGACCTTTACAGGCACGGTCCAAAGTTTGATATGAATATTTGAGCTGAAATCCATCAGCTACTGCGAAATAACCGCTCAATATTCACAAACCGCCAACAGGCAGCCAGTAGTATAGAACTGTGCAATGCTTTACCGTACTAACAACACAAGTATAACACAGGTGTAACATTTAAACATGCCTAAAAATCGACTACGTCCTGTCATTCCTGCTGGCGCAACGTCCCGATTGGCCAATGCCTTTTCCACTTCTCCTTGAGGCTGTTGTACACCGCATCCAATTCTACATGTCGGGTTGGTGCATGCGTTATCAAAATGGATGGCCTCTAAAAATTCGCGGCCCTTCGTAGATGAGCAGACACCTACGATGCGAGCCCTGTCCCAGGCGAATTTATGTCCATTTTCTAGCGTATGCATGGCCACTTGGGACAAGTGGTCTCGTCTCTTTACGGCCAACTGATGTTCGTGTATTCGTGTGGATGTTAACTGTTTTGCACACTCACTTCACGTCTGAAGACGACTTGGAGAACCAAAGACAAAAATTTACAATTAAACTTTTTATCTTCCACAAAGAACTTCTTTTCAAATTATAATTCGTGGGACGCCTGTTTTCAAAATCATATACATGTCAGAATTTAAAAGAAGACGAAGGCACGATCAATGGGACGGTAAATTTATTGGCCTGAGCTTTCGAACTCGAACCGGAGTTCATCACCAGAGACTGCTAGAGTGCAGTAACGTGCAGCATCGTTGTCCGGTGCGGGGGGACTGTGTCCGTGGCTATGTCTGTTTTGTGCCGCCTGGTCCACGATGGTCCCCCGGCGTGGTGACGCCGTTTGGACTTCGCGAAGATGTGAGCTGCGCCACCTGGCTGCGTGGGCGGAACGCGTGATGACACGCAGGCAAATCGATGTGTCTATTGATAGAGTTGCTGCTGTACTCTAGCAGTCTCTGATGATGAACTCCAGTTCGACTTCGAAAACTCAGGCCAATAAATCTATCGTCCCAGTGATCGGCCTTCGTCTTCTTTTAAACAAGAACCTGGGATGCGCATATTCTCTTCCATTCGGTATACATCAGAGTGTAAACGGCAGAATCTGGGGGGTAGATTAATACAGTACTGTTTCGGGCTTATTGTGCCTTCCTTCAACCAATCATAACCCTGACCAACAGCTAGGACCAGAAACACAAACATGTGCACAGACGCACCTTGCGTAGTTGATCCACCACTGGGGTCTACCAGATGGGTCATAAGCACTTCATCGAACCGAAGTTCATCAGTGCCTCGCCACCTGCTATTCGCTGTCGCTGCAGATCGGGTATTTAATCACTAAGAATTGGTCACACCGATCTATTAATTTTCGATTGAGTAAATACCCCATCTGCATTGATAGAGAATGACAGGTGGCGAGGCACTGGTGAATTTCAGCTCAGGGATGTGATTATAACCCATCTGGTAGACCTCAGTGGTGGACCAACTGTGCCTGGTGTGTCTACGCGCATGTTTGTGTTTCTGGTCCCAGGTGCCGGTCAGGGTTGATTGGCTGACTGAAGGCAAAATAAGCCCGAAACAGTACTGTATCAATCAACCCGCATTCTTTGTCGTACCTAGTCGCTGTTATTATGAGTCAACCGACTTTGGCTTGATGGTTGGTTGCCTGTTCGTAACCATTGCAAACATGCGGTACTTGTTTGCTTCGCGAAGCCAATAGGTCGGTGTGCGCCCATTTCTGATGGAATAAATACCCTATCTGCAGTGACAGACACATACATATGTTGAATAACTGATGTGGAGTGCATTCCAAGCTGACAACGAAAAAGCTCTTCGAAAAATCGATTTGTACTCGTGAATTCTTAAGTTGGTGACACAAACCCATCGTCGGACCAAATTATGAGGGAAGAACGTGAGATCGGCAGACTAGATCGGTTGGCACGAGAGGACAGACGACAGACAGGCAGTTGGTGCGCGAGCGGTGTGGGCACCGAGTTATGGTAAGCTTTGGGGCGGGTGGGGAAAGAGAGAACAGTTAGGATTCCCTTTGCTGGAGGTGGAGGAGGAGGAGCGGGGGAATTGCGGATCAGTAGGAATGCGGACGGCTGGTCAGTGATGCGGGATGAGGTCAGGTGGGAATGAGCCGACTTTACAGATTTTAGGGGTTTCGGTTGTTGTTCACCGTACCGCAAGGGGGGAGGGAGTGGCGAGAGAGTAAAATTCTAGGTGGCCGAGTCGGGATTAGCAGTTGCAAGGGCGTGGGAACAAATCAGTGAGCGTGTACGTAAACCCTGGTAGTGCGCGTCTAGATCGACGTGGCGGTTGATGCTGGTCGTACCAGAGAGCCAGCCTTCGGGGAATTCGCGCGCGTCTTGTGTTAGCCATTGCGATCACTTCAGTACCGCCCCAATTAAAGCGGTGGTCATACTGAAGGACGTGCGCAAACGCAAGGGACAGAGGGCTACGCCGGCGGAGGGCTAAGTTATGCTCGTTAATGCGGGTCCCAAGACATCGGCCTGTATGGCCAATACAGACAGAAAGGCAGTTGGCGCACGGGATGCGGTAGTTGACGTTGGTAAGCTGTTCTTTGGTCACCAGGTTCTTTACTCGACATGTTTTACGTATGGGAGATGCGGGCTTGTGGACGATGGAGATGCCAAAGCGCTTTAATTGTCGGGAGAATTTTTAAGAAATTCCTTGGATGCACGACAGTGAATACAATTTTCACGACACTATCTCCATCAGAATCGAGGCTTGTTGGTTATCTCTGGCGTCCGAGGCATTTTTTTACAAAGCCAACCCGACATCCGTTGGACCGGAATAACTGATGCAAGAGGGCCAGTTCTTTCTTTAGTAAGTCACTAATGTTGCAGATACGGAAGGCCCGATAGAGTGCGGACACAACTTCTTTTATGGGCCGCAGGATGATTTCTCCCATATTTAAGGACGATTTCGGCACTCGTCACCGGTAGGCGCTTGTTGCGCGCCCTATTTGCAATTGTGCCGGTGGCGGAAAAACCGATTGTCCTTAGTGACTCCCATGACAATGTCGGCATGCGAATGAGTGCTAGGTCACCATGCATCCAACAGCAACAATAACAGTGTCCGTCACCCCTGCAGGCCTGCGAGGAGCACAATACTCTCCTGACCGACATCTTTTATCTTTCGATGCGAGAGAAGGCGACGTGCATCGACCCTCGATCACGTCAATGGAATTTGTTGGACTACGTCCTAGTTCGGAAACGTGACCAGCGTAATATGCTCGTGATAAAAAGCAGTAGCAATGCCGAATACCGGACGGACCGCCATCTTGTTATCCCTCGGATGAGACTACAACTGTGACCCCGCAGACAACCGGAAGGTAAGCCAAAATCAGGTATTATTTGATATGGTCCGATGCCGATTTAACATTATCCGAAACACTAACCCCAAAGTGGAGAAAATACATGCCCTTGAGGCGCACACCAACATCAGAACCCAGTGGTGGAAGCTGCGAGATACCATCCAGACTGCTCGGTCATTGAATTCCGAAGAAACAACACTCCTGACGGAGAAAACGCAGATCCTGGAGCGTTGGACAGAGCGGGTCAGAGGAGCCCTCAGTCGCTCCTCCACAATCTCCAACGACGCCATCAACGGATTCCCCGAATGGAAATCAAAGCCAAACTCGACTGTCCGTGCTCGATGCAAGAAACCATAAATGCTGTACACCTGGTGTGTACAACGGCAAAGCCCTGGGCGTACAATCCCTTCAAATTAAAATGAACACATATGGCAGTACTCGGCTTACGGGCATGCTAACCGTGCTGCTCCAGACGTGGCGACAAGGACAACTCCCCCAGGACTTAAGGGACCCGATAACCGCCCACATATTCAAGCCTAAGAAAATCCGCTAACCCTGTAAAAACCACTGTGACATATCCCTGAACAATACTGCTGGAAAAGTAGTCGACAGAATTCCCAATTGCCTGACCAACAAAACGGGAGCACAGAATTCTACCTCGGAAACCATGTGCATGCCCAATGTACAGAGGAACAACGGAAATGGTTTTTGCTGTCGAAAAATGTTGAGAAATGAGAACCTACTGTGTCGCTTTCGTTAATTTGACGAAGGCCTTCGACAAACAGAATAACGATAGATTCTGAAAAATCATGCTGATATCTGGACGTGTGGAAAGATTCACACACGTAATCAGACAATTAAGTGATCGAATGATGGCGCTTTCAAGGAACGGCGAGACATACGGTGCAGCATTCGCAGTGACTAGTGATGTGAAAAGGCCATGTACTAGGTTGGGTAACTCGTTCCTCGCCGCCATCACTTCAGATTCGTACTTAGAAACACATCCCAGATTTCCGATGACGACATCAACGAAATCCCCCAGATGGAGATGAACAATGAAATGGAACCGCCGGCTTCCCTTTCAAAAATAATAAAGACGGTACACCAACTCTACACCAAGGATGCATCGGGACCTGTCGCAATGTCGGCTAAACTCTAAAAGCATGGCGGGCCCTCGGCCGATATACAAATTCATAATGCTGTTCCCAGAGGTGTTGCGGCAAGGACAAATCTCTTAGGACTGCGAGGGCACCACCAGTGTGCACACCTCACAGTTTGACCTTCGTTGCCGACTATGTCAACCGTGTGCTCCACAGCAAGGTGAGAACAGGTCCGGCCACTTGTGCGTGAATAAGTTTATAATGAGTCGACTTGCACAGCATCTACCGCACTCTGTCATAGTTAAGATCGAAGGTCGGGGGCGCAGATGGTTGGTACGGCCGGACACACCCAGGCGTACCACTACACTCCCTGAGTAGACAGAAGACGATAAAGAGTGACTGATGCATGGCGCTTTTTTGAAAATGATACGAAACAAATAAAATACGTATCAAATAAAAATGATAAATTGTCAAGGTGACTTGGAAACAGTAGTTTAGATTATCTGTTTAGCAATAGTAGAGGTGTATCTGTTCAAATGTGTTAGACATGTAGATGCTGAGAACAAGATGGAAAAAGGGATGTACGCAAACAAACTCAGATGTTCTGTTGATTAAGTATATCGAGGACAGCCGCAGCGTTGTTCCCGTTTTCAGACAAGAGGAATGTAAGAATGCCATTCTCGTTTGAATATCCCGCATCCAAAAGCACTCTAAGCTCGTCCACGGATGTCGTGGAGGGAGACACTCGGAGTCTCCGGAAGGCTTCGACAATATAGTCGGCATGACCTCTGAGAGCCTCTTGAACGGCGGCTCTCAAGCTCCATGATGGTGAAACTGGGTCCAGTGCACTCGGTGTTGTTGTAGAAACGCCTGTGTGTCTGGTCTCACTTGCTGCCTCAGAGTTGTCATCTACAGAATAACCAACGGAGCTAGTGGCTATACGCATTCGTGGCGGCGGCTGAGTCTGTTGATCTAGCAGACTTGAAGTCTGCGAGGATGTGCACTGTTTAGGCTTCTCCACGACAGAACTCGTACATTCTTGGAAGGAATTTGTCGGTTCATTTATAATATGGCTTCGGCAGTCAGTTGTCTTAACAGACACGGTTGGGACTGAGGGATTTGTCGGTTTTTTGAAATCTGCGCCTGCGTGCGAGTCCCGCAAAGGTTCAGTTAGCATGGGTTCTTCTGGCAATGGCGATGCCTCAGCAGGGTCCTTCGCGGCAGAAAACCCATTTCCAAAGACATAATCGGAATCCGAGTCATCGCCCAACACCTCCCACTCCGCAGCTCCTCCAGATGGAGAGGAAGCAGGTCGTTGGGCCTCGACAGGAACAGACACAGGCACATCATTTGTGTACGTTTCTCCTTGCGTATAAGATGTTTGTGTCTGAGTTCCGATTGATCTAGCAAGGCTTACATCATAAGTGTGAGAAATAATAGCCCGAGACAAATTAAAAAATTCATCAATTAGAAGTCGCTGTCCTTCGTTATAACGCACAGCACTGAAAGGATGTTTCAAATGTTTTCCCTCAGTGAAGCAATGAAAGCATAGGTCAAAGTCAGCGCACGCAAGGCATTTGTAACGGATATCATAAATTTCGCCCTCACAGCCATCACATATAAAGCCTTCATGCAACTTTGAGGGATCAATCGTCGGCGCCGAAACCATTGCTGCCGGTGTGCACACACTGGAGGAAGTAGTATGCATTGTGAACTGCTTAACAGGGTGGATTTGGTTCTTGCAAGTTACGTTAAGTCTGAGAGCTTTTGGAACAGAGAACGGTGCGCCAGAAATGCCGTTTATGTGGTCTTTGATCACTTGCTGGAGCTCGGAACAAGAGCCAATGGTTATGACATCCTCGCCATCTGAAAAAAGTGGGGATGCATAAATCATGGACATGGGCGCACCAAAATCGCACGCTTTTACGAAAATGACTAAAACGAAACCTCTTCGTATTTTAGACAAGAGCTACTTGACGAAGAGAAATGGGACAACACCTCCTACACACTTTGCTACTACAAAGACTACGCATAAAACAAGTGCCCGATATCTAGCCTGACTTCGAAGTCAGGTTAGATATCGGGCTTATTTGCACATTCTGGGATCTAAGAATGTGCTGATAAGCAAGAGTTAAGCCACGAGGCGTAGTGTCGACGCATGCAATTAGCATGAGGCAAATTGATAATACACATAGAGGGAGTTTTTGCAATACATGAGGCAAGAGACCACTGAGAATCTAAACTTTTAAGAGAGCTGCTTTGGAACATCTGTCTTCAGTCGCAGTTACGACCCGAGTACCGGACTCCTTAAGGGTGTGCACACTCCCGTATCCTAACCCGAGACAGCAGTCGGCTACGGGATGCAGAAACATAAAAGGCTGGAACTGCCAAGTCGAAAACAACTTTACAGGACTGTTACAGAAATGACCGTAAGCCACCCATTTGGGCCAGAAGACGTCAAATGAAGCTCCAGACGGGGATTTTGACGGCAGTAGTGCCCGAAGGATTCCTTAAAGCCCCAGCCAAAGTGTATAGGCAAAAGCCAGAACGACGTGTCAAGGTCTCTAAGTAAGGGGGAAACTTGGAAACAGGAGTATTGAAATAAGCCAGTCGAACTGTGCACACACTTACCAAACCATGTAAACGCGAGTTTCGACCCTGGCGAATAACCAAATAATTCGACAGCCACTGCCGATAGATCACTCAGTTCTAAAGGGTGTGAATTCGATGGTCGGTCCCAAATATGAATTTCCTCATCCCCATCGATGCCTTTGCCAACGAACTTTATGCGAACACCCATTTGACAAACACCCAGGTTGGATGAGCACACAGCCTTATATAACCTCGGTAGTGCGGATAAACACAGAAAGCCGAAAGCGGACATACATAGTTATTTAGTTAGTTATTTATTTGCATGTCTGTATAATAAGGGCGTAGAAAGTAAAAACAGTTAATCAGCAGAAGTCGTGGTGGGGACGTTTCTGGTGTGCGCAAGTGTCAAGATAGGTATTATTATAGTTTGGTTTTGTCAGTGGCATAGAAATGAGATAAATGGGCGAGGAGTGTAGCGTCGAGTTATTCCAACATTTCATCGTTAATTACGATTTGACGGAATGTGAGAACGAACCTGCTGGGCCTAATTCGGGTTAGAAGAGCTTGGGGGATTCCTGAAAGTAAAAACCTGGATGGCGGCATCGGCCGTCACAAGTATCCTCTGGATCAGGAACTTAGATTCCCTCTCTGACACTTTGCAGATTGCTTAAAATGCTGACTGGCATCTACAGAGTGACCCGTAATGGTGCTGCGGATGGACATTTTCATGCCGTTTTTTCCGCTTAGGTACCAGCCTTGTCGTTTGATAGATACGACCTTCCCCAACGGACCCTTCTAAGCCTAGCCCAAACTGTCCCACCGTGGCCCGACTGGGTTAGAAGTGACTACGGTTGAGCTGGTCTGGGTCACGAGGTTGGGCTATGGCATGGCATGGACATATGTGGCATCCTTGGCCCCCTCAATGGAAAAATGTGGAGGGAGGCTTGTCTTTTCACTGCTTTCTGGTTCCCTGTTTCGATACCGAATTTATCGTCGGACGTCCACTGGATACCGTGCCACCACTTATTATAACAAATCGACCCCAGTTACGCCCAACCTAGGGTTCCCCACATCACCGGATTAATTACACAAGCAAATAATTGTCGACGCAGCGACCAATATCACAACGTAAGTGGGTTCATTGAAGTTAGGCAAGGAAATGGTTTATGAGGGAAATTGAGAACTTTGAACATGACATATATTGTATGTCCTAAGTAATGACTCGTTAGTGGTATCCCTAACGGTCGCCACGGCAGGTTCCTGTTGCGAACGGAGAAAATTGGTTTGCAAGTTTAGAAGAAAACAGTCATATTAATTCGGTGACCAAAAATTACAATAATAACCATGTGTACGAAGTATTTAGCATGGCGGTCTTCTGGAGACAAAGAAGGTATCTGGGTTCAAAGCTAAAACCGACAATTTTCATGCAAATGAAGTAGCCAAAAATTTAGACAGCAAACACGCATATGAAGTTGTTTACATAAACCTTATAAATAGTAAAGTTGGAAGCTTAATTACCTTGGGGCAAACGTCGAGGTAGTTGATGAATCGCAAGAATAAATCAAAGTAATCAAGTTACTTTCTAGGCGGCCTTCCGGGGTTTAGATCTTCTGCTATGCCTGTCTGTTTCTCCGTGGGACCAGTCAACGGTGCTTTTAAGAAGTGTCTCGGTTGACCAGTTACTGCGTGTTGGATGTAATCGAGTGGCGTCTGAGGAAGTCAATAAATAAAATAGACGTACCAGAGATGGCAGCATGGAGGGGAAAATCGGAGTGTAGTGAACTTTTCTCCAAAGTGGTTGTCAGTGACATTGTGAATGGCCTTACCGGAGGTATTCAGTTTTGCAGTGTATCTCAGTACAGTAAGTTGTTGAGGTAGTTTGTGCGCTTTGTCGCCTGCAGACCTAAACAGAGGTATAATAAATTATGTTTACTGAGAGACCACTGATGTAGGCTGGGTTGGCCGTCTCCGCGGTAGCTATGTGCTGCGCACATTGTCGACATTGCTTGGCCTACAAGTTATTTGATATAAAGGAGCTTGCTGGAGAATTAATGGTGGCGTTGGTCAATGACCCAATCTTTATTCAGATCGCCCTCGCCGATATATGCCCTCTTCATCATCGTCCGAGTTGGACGTTGGCCTGCAGATATAACTACAAAAATATGGCACAGTTATGGGACACATACCTCATTCTCCTACTTCTGCCCATTTCTACAGGCTTGTAATTGGAGACGTCGTCCGTGCCTCCGGCTTTCCTCACGCACCTTCTGGTTTGCTCCAAAGTCAGATTATTCTAAAAAAAAAACTCAGATCGAATAAACGTTTGTTTTGTCCGAGGACTGTAGACTTAATATCACGACAGCCACTGCGTTTTCTACTTCGAATTCAGCAGCCGAATATATCAACCGCAAAGTTTGTAACCTCAATGGTACATTTAAGAACACGGTTTTGAAGATAATAAGACATTCAGAAAACGTTGTTCTACATTAAAAGTATTTAAACGAAGAAAAGGAAAAAATTCGTCATCAGCGTTAAAAGAGACATATTTGCAAACAATGTCAGAAATGGCAGCACTAGGAGTACTTTAGTTTCAAGGGTGAGAAGGAAATGGAAGAGGTAAGCAAGTCTTTTCAGTCAATAAAAAGACCGATACGTTATATCGGCAACCGAAACAGATATCAGTACACACGAACTTTGGATATAGGTACATGCTTGAACGCGAATACAGGAACGCGCGGGTAGGGGGGATGGGTAAATGCCATAACAACAGTTTTAATAACAACAAGCCCTGGCGAGTTGTCGGGACAGTTAGCTGGGAGCAAATGTTTACGTCCATTTGTGAATCCCGTAAATCGTCCTCGTCCTTTTACAGATAGTCCACCAGAAAGACAAAATAAAGGCTTCCGGGACCACCAACAGTGTCTGGTTGCTCAGGGCTTGGTTGAATCGAATTTAGCCAGGTTTAAAGACCACGTCTCGGAAGATCTTGTTTCTTTTTTCAGTTTTTTAGTAGGGATAATAGCCAAGGCCTTTGAAAATTCTTCTGACTACATGTCAGCTCGTTAGATTCAACTGTACATTAGCAATGAAAATATTCGATATTAATACAATACTTGATTCATTCGAGTAGCAGTGTTTCAAGCAAAGCATTCCCGGAGATCACGAGGTATTTAGCTCAGGTTCAGATTGTCGAGTAAAAACAGGGGACACAAACAATCATCCAAATGTTTCGTGAAAAGCCGCAGGGACTTCGTCTCCACGACTGATTATTTAACATCGAAAGCAGCTTCCGAAATTAATTTAATGATTTCACAGAGTTGTGAATCATCACTGGATAAAGAATTTGGGGGATTGTAGATACAGCCAATAATTACCTTTCTTTGCGGCGAGAGAATATCAGATGAAAAGCCGAAGTTTCCCGTGAACGAGGAAGCATCCAAGTAATAGGGAGAGTGCTTTAGGTAGGATTTAATATAAAGAAGACAACCAAACCCACGCCTATTCGTGCGGTCTTGGCGGTAAAAATCGAAGTCATCTATGAGTAGGGCAGAGTCAGGAATTAGAGAATGGGTCCAAGATTCTGTTACACATATAATATCAGGCGTAATTTCCAGACCAATGGCTCTGATTTGGGCCATCTTGTTTACAACAGACCTGGCATTCAATAATATAATATCTAATGTGCTACAAACGGCAGTGCTATTTTCGATGGTATTTAAAAAAAATTGGAGGCGGATATGTAAGCTGTGAATCAATGACACCTGGAGAATAATAACCAGTTAGTCTAGAGTTATTGACGTACGGGGAGTCAGCAAGGGGGGGCTGAGTATGAGACCTAAAGGAGGTGAGGATATAGTTTTCAAACATTGGAGTGCTAGGGATGTTAGAACATGGATAGACTTGTTGGTAGTTAAATAGTGGAGGAAGGGGAGGAGGAGGGAGGCTAGAAGGAAAGTACGGGCTAGTGGGTGAGGGTAGGCCGCTATAAGAATGAAAGGGTGGGAAACCAGGTCTAGGTTGGAAGTCCAAGGAGATAGGTTGACGTACCTGAGATTAATTGACCTTAAGTGGTGGGAAGTCTGAACTAGGTTGGGGCATAAGTGATTTAGGGGAATTCGTGTATGAATTATTTGCTGGATATATAGTAGGGCTTTGATAAGTAACCGGTACGCAGGACAGAGAATTATTCGGGGATATAATTGGAGCTGCGGGGTTTGTAGACGTGCTGGGCTGAACAGACTTGTTAGATCTAAGAGGAGGCGTCGTACCCCAAAATGGAACTGTACTACCTATCTTTTGGGTCGGAGTCTGATTCAATTTTCGAGTCTCACCGTTCTGACGCCAAGCCACGGTTGACTTAACTGTAGACCTTACAGCACCCAGTTGGACAGGAGAAGTTATCGGTCTAGCTGATGTAGACGGATTTTCATGTATCTCAGCGGGACTATCAGGTGGATAAGAAACGACACATGGGGCTGCTGCTGCTGCTGCTGCAAGTTTAGGGGCAGGCAAATGCGTCAAGTGGCTTGAGTGAGATGGAGATGTTTGAGAAAGAGGAAGGAGGGAGCCAGATGTCGTAGGAGTAGGACAAGCTGAATCCTTACGGCCACTTGTATTATGACCGAGTTGGGGAGCATTAGACTGAGAAGCAGCGGGTTTTCGTGAGAATAGAGACCCGATTCTACGCTCCATAGGAGTAAGATCATGACAAAGGAAAAATTTTGCCGTTTCTAGGTACGCAGTGACACGCTCTCAATGGGTAAAGATTGTGGCAATCTCGGTTGATGAAAATAATTTGACTAAGATGGGTGGATTTTTGCTAGGGGAGGACAGGCGTTTGGCATCGGCTATTTTGTAGTTGAAACCACATGAATACAGGAAATTGGTCGCAACATCAATTGGCCGAGCAGATCGAGGAACATTTTTTAGCAGAAATTTGTAAGAACGCTTCTGCCTATCGCTAGATTCACTGGCGATCAGGTGAACAAGTGAGTCGAGACGCCTACATTCTTCAGAGGGAATATCGGAGATGTTCCCGTCGAATAAATGTCCAAGAATTGTCAGCAAAGTGCCAAACTTTAGCATGAAGTCATTGCAGTTGTCAAGTGCAGACAGATTAAGCTGCCGACCAATTACAACGGGGGACGACTGACAAAAAATATCATCTGACTTACATTTAGGTAAAGCTTCGGACTTACGTTTAGTTAGGCCATGTTTACTTACAAGAGCCGAGAGCTTACGTCGACCAGTGGCTTTTGGTCTCATCTTGTCTCGAGGCAATTTGTGATTAAGAAAAGTTCTGGCAGACAAGTTGACTGAATTCCAGCTAGGGCCTAACGATGTAAAAATAAATTACAACAGTTAGAGAGAAATCGGATGCACAAAATGAGAATTGCAGAGTGCGATTAGTGAACAACGGGCATAGACTAGCAGAACTCAAAAGGAGATGGCAACAGGCAGTTCTGAGAGAAGAGGCCGGTATATAAGGAAATTCAACCAAAAAAACAGGTACTAAAATAGTTAGGGCTCACAGAAAAACCACTTAAAATAATATCCTCCAAGATTCTTTGTAGTCTGGAGGACAGAAAACTCCTGATCCACTTAAACATTCTTCCTTGAATCCCTACATCCCAGATCTTTTGTAAAAGAAGCCTGTGTGGGACACTGTCAAAGGCCTTCTTGAAGTCAAAAAATATGACATCTACTGGAAAACCCTTATTGGTAGCTCGTGTCCATTTCTCGTGTGAGTAAAGAACACTCGTTAGGCAGGAGCGTCCTGGACGAAAGCCGTGTTGGGCATCACACAATATTTTGTTATGCTCCAGGTATTTCATCAAGTGTCTTTTGATAATGCGTTCCATTATTTTACACGCGATGCAAGTAAGACTGACAGGACGATAATTTCCGCAGTCAAGTCTTGAGCCTCCTTTATGGATCGGAGTAATGAGTGCGCACTTCCATTCTTCCGGTAGCTCGCCGTCTTCAAATGAAATATTGCGAATAAGGGTTTGCACAGTTCATTAGCAAGTTCACGAAGTGCTAGGGCGGGAATTCTATCCGGGCCAGGCGATTTGGCAGGTTTCAGCCGGAGTAGCTCGGCCCTAACAATGGTAGATGAAAAGAGTGGTTCCTCGGTTAAGGAGGGTAGGGAGGGGATAGGATGGGGAAGGGTACTGGGAGGAGAGGTTGTTTGACGAATGGATGGATGGGCAAATATAGAACTAGGCTCTCGGGTGAAGACGGACTGAAAGAAGTCGGAAAGGAGGGACGCTTTAACTTGGTCATCAATCTCCACTTTTCCATCTGCAGACCTGAGGGCAGGGATCAGCTCCTGAGTCCTTATAGTCTTTCGTATATAACTATATAAAATTTTCGGATGTTCCAACGCATTTCGGAGTAAATTCAGTTCAAACTTCTTTCGCAGCTTTGAGGCCTCACTTTTACAGACGTTTCGTTGCCGCATACATTCCTGTAATTGTTCGTCGGAGCCAGTTAGCCTGTAGCGTCTCCACAGACGATTCCTTTTTCTGAAAGAGGCCTCCAAGTCCGAGTTTATCCATTTTGGGCGGTTTGTGTTTGTCTTCCTTCTAAGAGGACAATTGGAATAAACAATCTCTTTCAGTAAGGAACAGAAAGTATTCCAGTTGTCGTTTGCTCGACCATGCAGTTCAGTCTCCCATGAAATAGCTGCCGCTTCCCTCCTCATGAGGGAATAGTCACCTTTCCAAATGTTTCTCTCCCACCTCTCGGGTTGGACGGGTTTGGAAGAGAGTGAGTACTCGAAATAGAGCGTGATGTGGTCGCTTGACCCTAATGACTGTCGGTCCTGCAGGTCTAACACATTTTCCTCCTCTCTGGTAAAAATAAGATCAAGGCAGTTCGACTGCTGCCCTTCCCTGACCCGTGTTCCAGAGGTAACATCCTGGCAGAGAAGTTTGTCCGTTGTCCATTGTAGTAGTTTGTGATTAAAGCTGTCTTGCGGTCCTTGTGCAGTCCACGCTAGCCAATCAATGCCAGGAGCGTTCAAATCCCCAACGATAAGGACATCCTTCTTCTCGATAACTTGGTACAGTTCGGATATGAGCATGGGATCTTGGTCAGAAGTATGGTTAGGTGAACGGTACACCACCGAAAGCGTCGATGATCGGACATTCTTAGTAGATATGGTAACGCTTGGCATTTCCACATCCCGTACCGCTCAATGTACATCAGCCATAGCGCTTAGCTTGCAAGTGACATAAATTATGACTCCTCCTCCTCGGCTTAGTCTATCTCTCCTGAATTGCTGATATCCTCTAAGTGATATTTCTGAATCTGCGATATCTTCAGTAAGCCACGTTTCTGTGAATGCCATAATGTCTGGCTTTATTTCATCAACTAAGTCTCTGAGTTCGTCTAGTTTGTTGAAGAGGCTTTGCACATTTGCGGATATAACCTTCAATGACTGATTTGTTGGAGAGGCCCGGCCTTCATTGTGACGGGTTCTGACCACAGGAAAGACCCCTTTGTTTGGACTATTTGTCCATTTTTGATCTTCAGCCCTTTCTCTCCTCTGCCAATTCTCTCCTTCAATTCTGATCTCAGTTCTCTCATTTTCAGTCTTTCCCTCGGTTCGTAGTCTGGTTGAAAAAACACTTTCTTGTGCGAGTTGCGTAAGATCGTTCTACTTTCTAACAAAAGCGCTGCTTGGGCTTCCTTTTCCAAAATAACTTTCAGGGGTCTTGGGGATGTTTTTAGGTCACGATTCGGGTCCGCTCTGCCTAGTCGGAAAGCTTTTTTAACGGTGAATATTTCCCCATCCTGCAGGACGGCACTAGCGTACTGATGAAGAAGGTCTTGGTCGTGCGTTACTCGTTCCTTCGGAATGCAGGAGGTGGACTCTGGGGCGCCCCTTATGACAATATTTTGCTTACAATTTATGGAAAAGCTCATTACTGTCCCGTCTGCGCTAGAACGATATAATGCTACTGTAGTATTCCCGACGGCTGTTGGCACCTCGATATTTGAGTGATTTTCGACCGGCAAAGGGAGTTTAGGGCATGGATTTTCATGTGACGTACTTGCTCCGGCAGTGGAGCTCTTACAATCATTACCCTGTTGCAATGTACTGCGCGAAGGCTTATCGTGTCCTTTTCCATAAACGGAATGGTTAGGGCACTTTCCAGATGAGTTAGCCTTGTGATGAAGTGGAGTAACAGCATTGGTTTCCAAAAATACCGGCGAGTCCTTGTAGTTTCTAACAGATCTTCTGAGAGTCACCCTGGCTTTTCCAACTTTAGTGTTCGATGATTTAGCAGGTTAAGTTCAGCCCATTGAATCTGCATAAATAATGTTAAACAGTGCGCTATTCGTTCTTGGACGTTCAGCGATTGTAGGCCAGACACATAGTGCATTTGCGTTAGCGGTATTTCACACATTTTCACTTTAAGGCACAAATCTGAAAGTGCCTTTGCGATCTGGTTAATTTGGTGTGCCTCTATAAAAGCACCATCCAAAAGAGCATTAGCTACTGCATGTGGCTGGCCAAATAAGGTGCTCAATATTTCCCGTGCTCTTGAATAAGCCATCGGTGAGCGGAGCATGACGCCCTCTTCAATGGCCGCTCTCGCATCAACTCTGCAATAGTGAATCAAGTACATCAGCCTCTGTCCAGCATCTTCCACTTTGTTCTTCACGTACACTTCAAACTGTCGTATAAACTTCCAATAATGAACTGGACTCCCGTCAAACCAGGACAACTCAAACTTGGGCAGTCCTAAGCTGGCATCTGACATATTCCTAGCACTCTCTTTTGGCATATCAAGATTCTCACGTTGACAATGATTACTCTCATCAGGAGAAATTTCACCCAATGTGCATTGTTTCAAATAAAATAGAATAATTTTAGTATAGCGTCCCTTGGGCACTGTCAGTCTCCCTTAAGTTAAAACAAACCTGAGTTCCAAGGAAAAATAATCACAAAAGTTTTAAGAAAGAACGATATGTACAACATAAAAATTGAAGTGTGCAGTTTGGTAGTTTCTGGGTGGGCATGAATAATATGTCCTTCATGGCAATTGAAGAACGTGGATATCGACACGACCTTGAAAGTATTTTCCAGTTGCATAAATTTTGGTGTGTTCTAGTTGGTGCTTGTCAGTCTATCTGGCCAGCTGCAAAGGGGCGGTCGCACATTTCCTTCGTGTTTTTCTGGAGGCTTGCCATAACTGTCTGGACTAAGGACTGGAAAAGATGAATATATATCAGGAGTGAGAAACATTCAATGGTAAGTCACAATCAAAGCTGTCAAAGTAATATTGAATCATGTTTCATATTGATTTTGTGAATATGACACTATAGAAGTAATGGTCAACTTGTATGTTTTATTATGTATGTATATTGACGGGTTTCAGGCAGAGCCCTTGATGACCCTATTTATGTACAGTGCTTTCGCAGATTCATACTCAAAAATAAAATAAAATTGCAGGCATTTAAAATGTGATTGGGTCACAGTTCAATCGTAATCATAAGGTTGTGCATGGGGTCACTGTAAATTAGTGCGGAAGATTGTATATGACAGATTTTACAAAAGTGGCTGTGCATAGTCATGCTGTACAAGCCGATTTCTGTCGAAAACTAGACGAGCAAGTTTTCTTTTAAACACACAAACTGTGTCAGCCGTCACCATCTCGCTTGGAAGCGAGTTCCACGGCCTGACAACCCGCTGGCTGAAAGAAAATTTTCGCCGGTCTAAACGTGTTCGCTCATTCCCGACTTTGAATGCATGGCCGCGTAGTTGGTTTGTACGGGCGAACTCAAAGAAGTCCTCTGCCCTTAATGAGCAACCCTGGCCGCGAACAATCCGGAACGTCCAGAGTAGACTGCAGTTTATTTGTCTATAAGAGAGAGGGAATAGGCCAAGCAAATTCAGCCTCTTCTGATAAGACAAATGCTTTAGACCGTCGACCATCTTTGTCGCTCTGCGTTGCACCTGTTCGAGTAAGTTGATATCCTTCCTCATCCATGGTGAGGCTGCTGGCATTCCATACTCTAGATGAGGTCTTACAAAGACACCAAAGAGTCTTTCGAAGAGTTCGGGAGGAAATATTTTAAATGCACGTCTGATCCAGTGTAGAGTACTAGTTGCCTTCTGGACCATCTTTCTGCAGTGTTCTGATGGCGATAGATTTGTGGTCGTCCATACACCCAGATCTCTGTGTCTTTCCACAGTTTCTAACCTCGTCCCGTCAATATAGTACTGGTGTTTGGGAGAGGCATTGCGGCCGGTGTTCAGGTGCAAAACCACGCATTTGGACACGTTAAACTTCAAAAGCCATCTGTTCGACCAAGCACACAGTTTGTTGATGTTCGACTGCAACTTCCCTGCGTCATCATCACACTTGACTTCACTCCATATTTTTATGTCATCCGCGAACATGAGAGCCTCGCAATTCACTTCGCTGATACAGTCATTAACATAAATCAGGAAGAGTACTGGGCCTAAGACAGAACCCTGTGGGACACCACTTTCCACCTTTACCCATTCCGAGGTAGAATTACTACCGACGACTCTCTGTAGTCTGGAGGACAGAAAACTCCTGATCCACTTAAACATTCTTCCTTGAATCCCTACATCCCAGATCTTTTGTAAAAGAAGCCTGTGTGGGACACTGTCAAAGGCCTTCTTGAAGTCAAAAAATATGACATCTACTGGAAAACCCTTATTGGTAGCTCGTGTCCATTTCTCGTGTGAGTAAAGAACACTCGTTAGGCAGGAGCGTCCTGGACGAAAGCCGTGTTGGGCATCACACAATATTTTGTTATGCTCCAGGTATTTCATCAAGTGTCTTTTGATAATGCGTTCCATTATTTTATACGCGATGCAAGTAAGACTGACAGGACGATAATTTCCGCAGTCAAGTCTTGAGCCTCCTTTATGGATCGGAGTAATGAGTGCGCACTTCCATTCTTCCAGTAGCTCGCCGTCTTCAAATGAAATATTGCGAATAAGGGTTTGCACAGTTCATTAGCAAGTTCACGAAGTGCTAGGGCGGGAATTCTATCCGGGCCAGGCGATTTGGCAGGTTTCAGCCGGAGTAGCTCGGCCCTAACAATGGTAGATGAAAAGAGTGGTTCCTCGGTTAAGGAGGGTAGGGAGGGGATAGGATGGGGAAGGGTACTGGGAGGAGAGGTTGTTTGGCGAATGGATGGATGGGCAAATATAGAACTAGGCTCTCGGGTGAAGACGGACTGAAAGAAGTCGGAAAGGAGGGACGCTTTGACCTGGTCATCAATGTCCACTTTTTCATCTGCAGACCTGAGGGCAGGGATTAGCTCCTGAGTCCTTTTAGTACTTCGTATATAACCATATAGAATTTTCGGATGCACCAACGAATTTCGGAGTATGTTCAGTTCAACCTTCTTTCGCAGCTTTGAGGCCTCACTTTTACAGACGTTTCGTTGCCGCTTACATTCCTGTAATTGTTCGTCGGAGCCAGTTAGTCTGTAACGCCTCCACAGACGATTTCTTTTTCTGAAAGAGGCCTTGAAGTCGGGGTTTATCCATTTTGGGCGGTTTGTGATTGTCTTCCTTCTAAGAGGACAATTGGAATAAACAATCTCTTTCAGTAAGGAACAGAAAGTATTCCAGTTGTCGTTTGCTCGACCATGCAGTTCAGTCTCCCATGAAATAGCTGCCGCTTCCCTCCTCATGAGGGAATAGTCACCTTTCCAAATGTTTCTCTCCCACCTCTCGGGTTGGACGGGTTTGGAAGAGAGTGAGTACTCGAAATAGAGCGTGATGTGGTCGCTTGACCCTAATGACTGTCGGTCCTGCAGGTCTAACACATTTTCCTCCTCTCGGGTAAAAATAAGATCAAGGCAGTTCGACTGCTGCCCTTCCCTGACCCGTGTTCCAAAGGTAACATTCTGGCAGAGAGGTTTGTCCGTTGCCCATTGTAGTAGTTTGTGATTAAAGCTGTCTTGCGGCCCTTGTGCAGTCCACGTTTTTCTACGATCTAATATAGTTGTATATATGTTTAATATGACTTTAATATAAACTTACTTACAACTATTATGTAGGGTTTTGTCGAAAGGGATGTTATTATTAGCTCCTTAAGGGATATTTAGTGTCAGGTTATATAGCCGATAGAAACTGTATAGGGAGGAATGAAAGAATATCACTATTCGTTCTATGTTTGTCAATGATGCTATCTTTCATATATTTGATTGTTTTTAGTGCTATGTTCCGGTGGTATACAAGCGCCTGGTATCATCAGAGCCCTTTCGGACCAGATTCTATATCAAAGAATTGACTTGAAAAATGTCGTATTTTATTCAAAAATAAACGTGTATTGTTATTTGAAAGGAATTGCTTATCCCGAGACATGCGCGACGGAAACCGCGGGTTGACGGTCGTCATCGGACATCTCTTCATCGGTTTCTACCTCCATCCTAGCCAGCTCGGCCCACCTCTCGTCATCAAAAATAGCCCGTTGGAGTTCGACCTCACGTCTAACTCGCCCCTCTTCTATTTCAGCTATTTTTAAGCCTTTAATTGTTTAACTGCAACTATGACTACAAGGCAAGAAGAATTGTTATCTTCAATTAACTCTAATAACTGGACAAAAATATTTGACAAACCCACCCGAGGAAACAGTATACTAGACCTTATTTTCACCAAGGACATCTGGCCCCTCCATACGCACTACAACTGCGTACCCTTTGAACGTGACCACAAAGCCATAATATTAACACTCCCCTTAAATGCAAAATTAGCACTTGACTTTAGTAACAGCCGCCTGAACTCAAAAAAGTTGACAAGAATTCCATGAACATCTGTATGAGGTCATTAGACTGGACCCCATATCTTCTAACAACATCCCCTATGGAAGCAGTTTGTCTATTATACTCTGTCGTATTATAATTCGAGATACCTTGATAGAAGAAAGACTCCCGTATACGAAAACATTAATCCCACACTTCCTTTCAACTAAACTAGAAAATCAGCTACACAACCCCTTTGTAAGTTAATTACCCACCCCCCGACGAATAAGTCAAATTCGCGACCTAATCACAAAAACGGAAACAAAAAAGACCATAGCAGCAGAATATCGGGCATTAGAATCCCCTGAACGAACAGCTCAGGTGTTTCACAAACAAATGAATAATCATAGCCAGTCAGGACCACGAACTATTTTTGATGAATCAGGACAAGCTATAACAAATAGCAAACTTATTCATCAAATACTTCTCAGCTAACTACACAGTCAAGAAGGGAGTGAAACTCCAACCGACTGAGATGACAGAACGCGTCATTAGTGAAGAAACCGTTAAAGTAGCCCTTAAACAACTATCCAACGCCAACTCCTATGGGACGGACAAAATCCCGCCATGCATTCTGAAGCATATGTTCCAATATTCCTATCTATGTTGTTCACCCTATTGCAGTCAAGTGCAATTTTTCCGGATATGTGGAAATACTAGACCATTGCACCTATCTTTAAAAGCTGCCACCTACCTCATATCCAAAAACATCGTGGTCTTCGCCGAACACCGGCAATAGCTAAAATCCTCGGGAAAATAGTCCACAGCCAATTGTTAGACCATATCATAAAAACGAACCTATTTCTGCCCTCCCAACAGGCATTTTTACCGTAAATGTCGTGTTAGTCCTGCCACCTTACTTTTTTGGAATTCGTTTCCAGCAATAGAGATGATGGAAACACAGTAGTTTCAATATACTTCGATCTAAAAAGGTCTTTGACTAAGTTCCCCATAAAAGACTACTGTTAAAGCTAAAACGTCATGGAATTAGGCCTTCCATTCTTGATTTTTTAAAATCCTATCTTCAAAATCGATATCAAGTGGTGCAAATTCGAAAAGAAGTGTCAAAACCATCCCCTATTACCAGTGGAGTACTTCAAGGCACTATTCTAGGCCCCTTCTATTCCTCATATATATTCACGACTTATAATGCATATGAGTCTCAGCTAAGACGTTTTTATATGCGGACGACCTGAAACTTGCATATGCATATAACGAAAATACAGTAGCCAATATTCACAGAACAATCGAAACCGATCTCAAAAAACTCAGCGAATGGAGTAGTCAATGGCAGATGCCCTTTTCCCCGAAAAATGCCATCTCCTGAACTTTGGCACACAAAAACTTCCCCCATATTATTCGAGGATAATGAAATAAGGGAGGCCCGATCGGTAGAATATTAAGGTATCAGCTATACAAATACACTTGATTTATCTACCCACGTCCAGCAAATATCACCAAAAGCCACTCGCCTGTGTGGATTCATACGTAAAATTTACCCTTAAATGCACTAAAAATACAACTTTTGAAAATGTACGTTTTACGTCTCTTAGATTATTGCTCAAGTTTCTTCGGTATAATGCTCTCAGACGGTCGAAAGAAATAAGAAGGCAGTCTGACAAGTTTTACCAGATCTTTGCCCAGAAGTGATGGTACACAGAGTTCATACTTAGAACTATATCATAAATACGGTCTTCGACCCCTCTGGACCAGAAGACTCCAAAGTGGACTAAACTTCTTATTTAAGGTCACCCATGATCGAGATATTTTCAAAATGAATTTACTAACAAACCACAACGCCACGAAAAACACCTAAAATAACGAAGATATTTTAAGGATCCCCAAATTCACAAGGTTCCAATGGTCAAATTTCTACTCTATAAGATATGTGACTATCTGGAATGCTCTTCCAAGTTTTATCCAGAAAAGTCGAACCCTAATCGAGTTTAAAGTATAAACTAAGAAATTCCTTTCATATAACGATGCACATTTATTTCTGAATAATATAGGATATTTTTCAGGTCAATTAATTGTCCTTTTTGACCGAATTCTATATCAAGGATTGCTTTGATATATAATTTGGTCCAAAAGGGCTTTGGTGAGCCAGCCGCCTAAATAATACCGGAACATATCAATAAACACAATCACATTTATAAAGACAGCATCATTGACAAGCATAGAAAAGATAGTGATATGCTTCCGTTCCTCCCTTTCTCGTTTCCGTCAGTTAGGTCACCTAACACTAAATATCCTTTTAGAAACTAATAATAACATCCCTTTCGATAAAACCCTGCATATTAGTTGTACACAAGTCTACATTAAGGCCGTATTAAACATATATAAAACTGAATAAATCATGTGGTGTGCATTCCAAGGGGATAAACGGACAAATAGCAGGCTCCTCGGAATAGCGTGTTGTACTCGCAAATTTTCAAGTCAGTGACACCGATCCGTCGTCAAAGAAAATGAGCAGAGGGGAAAGTGAAATGAGTAGACTAGGTTGGCTGGCGCGACAGGGCAGACAACGACAAACGGACAGCTGATGCGTGAAAGGGGTGGGCATCGAGTTATGGTAGGCTGTGGGTCAGGGGAGAGGGAAGGAAGAACCATTAGGGCTCCCTGTGTTGGAGGTGGAGAAAACGCAGGGGAAGATTGCAGATCGGTGGGAATGCGGGCGACCGGTCACTGATGCGGGATGAGGTCAGGGGCAATGCACCGGTATTGGAGGTGTTAGAGGGTTTCGGTTGTTGTTCACCGTGTCGCAAGGGGGGGAGGGGACGGAATGCCGAAACAGCATACGTCTACGTGGCCGAGTGTGGGTTAGCAGTTGGTAGGGTGTGGGAAAAAGACAGTGAGCGTAAACGTTGGCCCTCGTAGTGAGCCTCTAGCTCTCCTTCTCACCGGTGCTGCTTATCCTATGTTCTGTATGCCTGTTCATTCCGACCCCGTCCATTTTGATATGCAAGGCCTTTTAGACCGGATCTTCCAATCGCCTGGACCATCTGAGTTCAAGTTATCATCATCCCCGTAGCGGATAAGCGGTGATGGTGTATGCTCAGTACGCCACAACTTCAGGTCCTATCCCAAGTTGTTTGAAGCGGGACGCCAGTTGGAGAGAAGGTTATATTTGTTCTGTACAGAATAGTGAAGGGAAGTTGGCAACCGGACGAGGATGCTTCCGGCGCTGCGGAGGCGGCGTCCGCGAGAACGACGAGCCGTGTGTCGCCGAAGGTCGTCGCTGCAAAAGTGTCGTGGCATTTGGTTTA
>CACRXP010000037.1:1872371-1901297 GCA_902702965.1 Spirometra erinaceieuropaei | reverse complement strand
GGGGGAAGGGAGATGCGACCAAACTACTAGTATATGGCGAATATAGAAGGCTTTGTCAAGATCGCCGATGGAGCGCATTCTGTAAGGGCACGATGACAACCAGTCTCGAGGCGAAAAGGACCCAGATGCGGTCTGTTACATTCATCAGAGTCCATCCGAGGATATGGCAAATGAGATGCGACCAGATTACTAGTATATGGCTAATATAGAAGGCTTCGCCAAGAGCATCGATGAAGCGCATTCAGTGAGGGCATCATGAAGATCAGTCTCGAGGCGATAGGAACCCAGATGCGGTCGGTTACATTCATCCGAGTCCAACCGAGGATGGGGGAAGGGAGATGCGACCAAACTACTAGTATATGGCGAATGCAGAAGGTTTCGCCAAGAGCGTCGATGGCGTGCATTCTGTGAGGGCACGATGCATGAACTAAAAAATTGGAATAATTAACATTTCTGGTGAGGGATCTTAGGTAGCGAGACTACTCATAAAGAAAGGAAACGTGAACAGATACGGAAATTTAATAGCGGCATGCTAAATTCCCGGTGGCCCTTTCTCAGTGTCATAGAAAAAGTTGTCTGGGAAGGATGAGGAAAATAAAAGTTTAATCGAGTCAGTATTCAGATAAAGGCGTAGCCTTCTCTTAAAGGTGTGTAGATTTTCTGAAGATCTTATATTTATTGGAAGGTTATTCCAGAGGCAAGTATACCTGGAAGCGAAAAAAGGGAGCGCTTAGAGGTGGAGGACGCTGGAAGAGGTATAATTAGAGACGAATCGCGAAGATTGTATGGGCGACTACTAGGGGTAAGTGCTGAAATCCGAGGAAAATTTGAACTATGATTAATGCGAAAGAGGAGACAGAAGCCCGCTTCTAGTCTTCGAACCCATAAAAATTTTAGGTTAGTTAGTTGGCACCTATCTGAGTAGGAGATATTAGGATGTTCCCTATCTAAAAGTTTTTTTGAAAAACGTCTTTGGACATTTTCAATTATTAAACGACTGGCTTCATTCATCAAACCAAAGAATGGGCAACAATACTCGAGAATGGATTCTTAAGCCGACTCTAGCGCAACAATGTAATCTCGCTTGACGAATGGCGCCAGACAAAACCAACCGACACGGCGTTGGCCAGGTTCTACGGACAACCAAAAATCCACAAACCCAACGTTCCTCTGCGGCCAATCGTAGCCATGAAAGGCAGCCCCACGTACAATTTAGCCAAATGGATGTCCCGAAAGCCCAATTTTCTCCTAGAGGGCTCTGTGACGTCCGTAAATTCGGCCTCCCAATTCCTTGCCGACATTCGGGGAAAAACTATTGGACCTGACCAAATCATGGTATCCCTCGGCGTCTCACTTTCCACGTCCATCCCACCATACTTGGCGCGCGACGTGCTACGCAAACGCCTCGAAGAGAGGTAAGACGAAATAACAGGACCGCTAAAAATGCAGCACCTAATGTAGCTCTTTGCATTCTGCCAACGAATATTTTTCACCTTCAATGGCAGAACATGCATTTTTGCCGTTGGACCTCCCGCATTTTTCCGCAGTAGAAGGCAGCTGCTGGCTCCAGGTTGCCCTAAAAATTAAGTTCTCTTTACTCTTTGGCGGTGTCTATCGCCCTCCCAACGCCAACAACAATTTTGATCGTTTACTCTCACAGGCATTTCATGCTGCGGCCGACTCAAGCTTTAAGTATCAATTGGTTGCGGGCGACTTTAATCTTCCCGAAGTCCGCTGGTCTCCGCCTTCAGGCTTAAGAAGGTTCGAAGACTTTCTTGAGGCTGTAGATGTTGGGATGTGGGATCAGGTTTTCGATTTTCCCACTCGATTTTCAAGCATACTGGACCTAATTTTCTGTAGAGGTTGCATGCCATCGTCGGTGTCATCCTGAGGCCCACTCGGCGGCTCAGACCATGACATAGTTGCTTCAATGTTGGAATTCGAGGCTGACAAAACGTCGTCATCAAAGTATAGCTTTTTCCGCAATTTCCGATCAACTCGCTCAACCGAATTATTAACACACCTTAATTCCTACGACTGGACTGATTTCTTCCTTAGTTCGGAGGTAAATGTTTGCACTGCAAATCTGTACGAACTTTTGGATCCGCTTATTTCTCGTTTTTTCCCTCGTAAGAAAATTATTAATGTTGACACTGACACTAATCTGACACTAAATATACCCTTCTAAAGCTAATAAAATATACCCTTCGATAAAACCCTGCATATTAGTCGTGCGTATGTCTATATTAAAGCCATATTAAACATATATAGAACTATATTAGGTCATAGTAAACAGTCGACCCCTACACCTATAATTTCACATTAACAAGAACAATATGATACATGATTCAATAGTATTTTGACAGTTTTGATTGTGACTTACCATTGAATGCTTCTTGCTCCTGATATATATTCATCTTTTCCAGCTCTTAGTCCAGACAACGATGGTAAGCCTCCTGAAAAACACGTAGGAACTGTGCGACCGCCCCCCTTACAGCTGGCCAGATAGACTGACAACCAGCAACTAGAGCACACCGAAATTCACCCAACAGGAAAATAATTCCAAGGTCGGGCCGATATCAAAGTTCTTCAGTTGCCATGAAGGACATATTATTCATGCCCCCGAAAACTGCCAAACTGCAAACTTCAATTTTTATATTGTACATATCGTTATTTTTTAAAACTTTTGTTATCATTTTCCCTTAGAACTGAGGTTTTTTAACTTAAAACAAACTCTCAATTCGCGCTCTTTTGGCTAACCAGGCACCCGAAACAAATGAAGTCAAAGTGCAGTTGAAATTGACGAGTATGTTTTACGTTTTCTTCCTGAGTTCAAAGGGGACTGACAGTGCCCAAGGGGCGCTACGATAAACCTATTCTATTCTATTCTATTCCTACCCTTACCCTTTCGTCGCAGATTGCGCAGGCTTTATCGTCGTTTCCATCTTCAGAACGATGTTTCTGTGCTACCCTTGATTTGTGATATTGTTGATCGAGCTAAGAGATCGTCTGAAGAAAAACAGCTAGCAGAAGATGTCCAGTTTACCGAAAAGCATTCGTTAAATGTCTCGAAACTTTTCTCTAGAAAAATACGAACTCATAGAAAGACGCAGCATCCCATCCTCCGAGACGCTCTCGGAAATCTCATAGTTGATGCCCAGTTAACCGCTGATGGCTTTAATGATTTCCTGTCCAAAACGTGCATTGAAGACTCGACCACCCCGCTTCCGACCATCCAGCCATTGACCGGGGCAGTTCTAGAAACTATAACTTTCACTCTGTGGGATGTGACTGTTGCGATTCGGCGTTTTCGTCAATCTTATAGTCCAGGCCCTGATAGTATCCCAGTAAGCATTTTAAAAGCCGATGCAAACACGATCTTCCCATCCCTCTTATGCAAGATATTTAATCTTGCTCTTGAAGCTGAAACCTATCCTACCATGTGGAAGGAATCACACATTTTGCCCATTCCTAAGCACGGCAAATCTACATCATTTGATGACTTTCGGCCAATAAACACCCTCCCTGCAGTTTCGAAGATCTTAGAGACATTGATCAAAGAGAAGATGATGTGTCACTTAACAGTGAAGAACCTACTGAGTGCTGCTCAGCATGGATTCCTCAAAGCTCGATCTTGTGACACCTGTCAACTCTCTTTCTTTGACTATGTTCTCCAATCTAGGTACAATGGTTTTGCAATTTACACTGTATATTTCGATTTCACCAAGGCTTTTGATCGTGTGGACCATGCTCTTCTTCTCTTGAAAACTGTCCTCTTTCGGAATAGGTGGCAAACTTTTGAATTTTATATCCTCTTACCTGGGCACTCGCACACAACGTGTTAAGATTTCCAATACCATCTCCAACCCCACACGTGTGAGGAGTGGAGTCATTCAGGGTAGTGTACTCGGCCCGCTTTTATTTTGCCTTTTCGTTAATGATGTACCCGATTTATTTCAGAATGGTAAGCCTTTCATGTATGCCGATATAAGTCGGCAGATCGTGACATCGTGCTTGAGTTCCTAAAGAGCGATCTACAGGCTTTCGCCCAGTGGTGCCGTACATGGCGCCTCTCTCTTTCTTGGCATGAGTGCTCAGTCATGGTGGTTGGCGACGACCGCCAACCTCAACTAAATATTGAAGGTCACTCCATAAATGTGCCCAGGGTTATTAAGGATCTGGGCATATCATACTCCAAGAGCCTCAATCTCTCGGAGCACTGTGCCTTGATAGTCTCCAAAGCACGCAGAACGACCGGGTTTATCCTCCGAAACTTTAAAACTAGGGACAGCAGAATGCGCCTTTTCAACATGTACGTTAGACCTGGTCTGGAATACTGTTCGTTTTCATTTAGCCTCATGCGTGCTACTGAGCGGAAGAAAATAGAATCCGTTCAGCACTTTTTTACCAAGAAAATTTTAGCCGCGGAACACCGACATTTGTCTTACCAAGAACGTTGCCGGCTTACGGGCCTTGATCCTTTATGGTTCTGTAGATTACAAAAGGGACTATTTTTGCTATTTAAACTCTTATATAATCACACATTTAACCCACTCACCTCTTTAAGACATCATATCCACCCACGACGTAACAGTCACCGTGAGGTCTTTTTATTTCTGCCTCTGGCACGTGCTGTTAAATATCGTCGGTTCTATTCTGTAAATGCAATTGCTATTTGGAATAAACTACCCATGAGTGTGAAAACTCTGCAAAATTATCCTTTATTTAAGAGAACTATTACTCGATTTTTGCATTAAGAAAAGTCCCCACAAATTTTGGGTGCTGAATCCACTGATCGACTCTACCGTAGCGATGGCGTTTGTGGTCTCTAAACACTATGGCCGGTCTCGCCAGCTTTTCCTCAACGCCTCTACTTTGACTACCCCCAACTTCATGAAAGGAATTGACGTCCGATAATCTCCGATACCATGCAACTCCCTCCTCCTCCCTTCTTGACGGTCGAAAATCTACCGCCAGCAGTTTTCTTTCTCCTGAACCCTCCAAACCATAAAAACCACCACCAACTATATTTTTATTCCATAGGAGATTTTTTCACTGCTGGTCGGATTTGCGTTTAATTCGGTTGACCGAGTTGATCGGAAATTGCGGAAAAAGCTATACTTTGATGACGACGTTTTGTCAGCCTCGAATTCCAACATTGAAGCAACTATGTCATGGTCTGAGCCGCCGAGTGGGCCTCAGGATGACACCGACGATGGCATGCAACCTCTACAGAAAATTAGGTCCAGTATGCTTGAAAATCGAGTGGGAAAATCGAAAACCTGATCCCACATCCCAACATCTACAGCCTCAAGAAAGTCTTCGAACCTTCTTAAGCCTGAAGGCGGAGACCAGCGGACTTCGGGAAGATTAAAGTCGCCCGCAACCAATTGATACTTAAAGCTTGAGTCGGCCGCAGCATGAAATGCCTGTGAGAGTAAACGATCAAAATTGTTGTTGGCGTTGGGAGGGCGATAGACACCGCCAAAGAGTAAAGAGAACTTAATTTTTAGGGCAACCTGGAGCCAGCAGCTGCCTTCTACTGCGGAAAAATGCGGGAGGTCCAACGGCAAAAATGTAATTGTTTGCTTAACGTAGACGCAGCTGTCCCGACCGCGGCTATCTTGGCGATCATTTCGGATGCATTTATAGCCTAGAAGCGAGAGTTCGGATTCAGCTACTGAGGCTGATGCCCACGTCTCAGTTACTAAACAATATCTGGACAATGGTCGATCACCAATGTCTGAAGCAAAAGCATCTTTTTAAGCAAGGATCTGGCATTTAAAACAAAAAGTTTGAAGGGAAAGGCTGTTTGTTTCTGAGGGAAGTGGGCTACACCGTCCAGTTCTGGGCTGCCCACGAAGCAAATGGTCCGGATGCAACCATCCGGTTTTGCAAAAAATTTTATGGCATCGAAAACTTCTGACGTGGATAAAAAGGGGTAGGACTTGGGGGAGGGAATGACGGGCAGGTGGACTGGTAACCGTTGTTAGTTAACTTATTTTCAGCTGGAAATCCGCGGGCCAGATACTGCAACGTATTCCCGCCGGAACGAAACTGAGGATAGGATGAATTAACTGATTCAGTACGGACATTTTCATGAGGAATAAATTGGTAAAACGGCCATGGAAGAAACAAGTTAGGGGTGGGGGACGCATTGTTTCCATTGGAGCAAGAGTTTTATTAAACGGCGAAAAAATCGGCATATTCGGCCTAAATGCCTCGATATGAGGGCTAGGGGCAGTTGCGAACACGCTACGTTTTGCGTCGGGGTATCTGAGGCAATGTTAGCCGATTGTGGATGAAAAGATTTAATAATGGTGCTGGATTTATTGGGTGTCCGAGTGGCTGGGACAGCAATTGGATTTGCCTTTGACTTAGACACATGCTTAGGCTTACTAGGGGTTGCTGGGGGAGTCGATAGAGGCGTGATTATACCAGGCGTGATGGTGTGTTTAAAGAGCTCAGCATTAAAAGTAGTCGAATTCCCTACGGAATTGACTATGCCGTGATGTGCAGATGCCGCAGATGGTGCTGTAGAGGACTTATTCAGACTGACAGTAGATGTCATTATCCTGGTGCTGGTTTTTGCCGAATTTAATTTATTCAGTCTTCGCTGAAGGGGTGTGAGGTCTGGGGAAACGGAGCAGCGCCATTTACGGCAGAAGTCTCTAGTTATCTCCCTACTCGACAAGATAAAATCGACTTCTATCATGGAGAAAAGGCTAACTAGTATCGGCGCATTACGACTAAGCGAGCGAAGTCGCTTAGCTTGTGCGACACTAAAACTCAAGCCACAACTTTGTAGGAACAAATGCGCTCCCTCCATAGGAGATAAGTGGCTCAGAATGTTTCGCAGTACGAAATTATGCTTGCGCTTAATTCTTTCCTCAGTTTTCGAATTTTTTACTCCAATAAGTTTAAAAGCTTGTTCAAGCACTTTTTCAGAAGTGCTGTTTATGTCGCCATAAATCAACTGGTCGACTATTTCGCCGGCTGATGGCCTGCTACGACTAGCAGAGGCGTATTTTTGGACGAATGAAGCGTCAAGAGGTTCTACATGTACTAAAGGGATTTGTGAGTTAATCAGATCTGCGGACGGCGAAGAACATACACTGGCACCTGCTATGTCTTTAGTCACGATTTTAGCACCCAGAGACGGTGGGGAAGCCGCAAGCTTTCGCCGTTTAGCACGTACTCTGCGGGGCATTACATACGGGAAAAGTTTTTTCGTTACAGATGAAGGGTCAACACGTTGCCAACGTACGGAAAATCGCACTTAATAGCAAGTGCTACTGTTATTTGACTATGAAAAACAGAAAGAGATAGTAGGGAAATGAGTCACTACAAAGGTTTTTTACAAAATACGACTATTTTGCCAGACTGTCAAATAAAAATGGGAAAAATTATATCTTGTATTCAAAGGCGACTTTTGAAAGGGACTCAAGTAAAAAACATGCATTAGTTGCTTAAGAATATCCAGATAAATGCAAAGTATCACTTATCTTTGAAATTGAACTGCGCTCCTTGACCTAGGCCTTGACAAAGAACGGATATGCAAATAGTTTCATCAGTCGCTGCATGCGCACGCACCCACGACGGATAAACGGACGAGAGACACTAACAACTTGGCACTCCCTCCTGTACATAACAAATGTGTCCGAGGCTACAGAACGCATTGCATCAGAGCTAGGCGTGGGCATCGCTCATCCTCCGGCGGCCACCATGCGTAGCAGGATAATGAAAATGAAGGATCGGCTGGACGCAGGCGAACAGTCGGACGTAGTCTATCAAATCCCGTGCCAAAACTGTCCTTGCCACTACACAGGCCAGACAGGACGACGTCTCAGCCCACGAATACGGGAGCACAAACGAGCCGTTCGAAGAGGCGACCCACTATTTCAAGTCGCCACTCACACGCTGGAGGAAGGCCATGAGTTCGACTGCGCCAACACTCGGATATTGGCACAAGCAGGTAGCATGACAGGGCGAGAACTGTTAGAGGCGTGGGTGTCGGACACCAACTCTATCAACAGGCACATCGATTTGCCTGCGTGTTTTCACGCGCTCCGCCAACGCAGCCGGGTGGCGCAGCTCACACCGTCGCGAAGTACAAACGGCGTCAGCACGCCGGGGGACCACCGTGGACCAGGTGGCACAAAACTGACCTACCCACGGACGTACTCTCCCCACCCCCCTCCCCAAGGAATAGCGATACAAATCTTCACAAGTTGCTGCACTCAAGCAGTCTCTGATGATGAACTCCGGTTCGAGATCGAAAACACAGGCAAACAAATCTACTATCCCAGTGATCGTGGCTTCGTATTCTTTTAAATATGAACCTATGATGCGGAGATTCTCTTCCATTCGTGATATTATTAATGCGTCTAAAACTACCAAACTGCGCATATTGTACATATGGTTCTTTTTTTAAACGTTTGTGATTATTTTGTCTTGAAACTAGTTTTTTTTCTTCTAAGAAAACTCTCTATTAACGCGTTACTGGTTAAACAGTCACCCTAAAGAAATGAAGTCAACGTGCAGTCAAAATGCATGTGTTTGGTTTAGGTTTTTTTTCCTGAGTTCAAGGGGTGTTATAATAATAAACCTATTGTATTATATTCTATTGGCAGACCGACGCGACGACATTAAAAGTTTGTGACAGGCGTTTGAGCCTCCAGTGTAGCTGCTGTCTCCTGCAGGCGGTATGCAACGTAACCTACAAACAGAAGTGGGAACAAAAGACAGGGATTTACTTTATAATTCCTGTCTAGTGATTTGACATATCCAGCAGTTCTGCATACATGACTGAGCTGAATGCAATAAAGGTGTCTGATTTTTGTTCTGGAATCGCTGTTAAATCAAATAGTGGGATTTTTTCTCATCAATTAAACATTCATGCATAAATGACCGTGCCCTGCTATGATTTAAAAAAATCGCCATATTTAGGTCGTTTGGCACTCTGAAAATGGAAATTAAGCCAACAAAACACTGTTAATCTTGCGATAGAATACGCCCGCTTATATAGTTGAAAGCCGGACAACTGTGTGCTTATGGACCATTGACTTTTATGTCAACGAAATCGGAACATACGTAGTCGCCGTTCAAAACAAGCTATTGCGTGTTTTTAAGCGAATTCAAATAATGATGCCTTAAAATCCAAATGTACGAAACCATTTTAAGAGAAAAGTTGAAATGTACACAGAACTGAAAACCTGTATTCGCACTTTGCTTGCATATCTACCCCTGAATTCCCGAATTCGATGCATGTACAACGAATCCTCATACGTGGCCGTGCGCAGTACTTTGCAAACCACAAGGAATGGCCATGCATTCTTCCGTAGTTTGCGGATATCTACGAAGATTTAGGCACATATACTCTGACACAGTTAATAATCGTGAGTCGCCAATAGCTCCTGTCCTTGAAAAATGTGTACATCCTCTTTTGGCAAAGGGTGTTAAGGGACGTTTTCACCATTTCACTAATGAGACAAAAGTCGCCATAATAAAAAAGACTAACTAACTCCGCAATGTGTAGTGAGACAGAGAACAAAAAACTATCATGGTCTACGGAGGCTCCTGCCACAAACGGGAACTTCACTCCAGGAAATTTCCGTCTCTTCGAGCGATGTTCTGGCGGTGTATTAAACCTGCGATTTGATTCACCAGTTCTCGAAAGCTTTTATTCACTATGCTCGTTTCCCCACTCAGTGTCTCGTTTCCGAATGGCCGTTGGTTATTTCGGACTCGTTTGCTTCACTTGGATGCTTTTCTTGGCTCTTGCTCGTGTCGGATTCTGGATGGCTTATATACTGTCTGCGGCTGTTGGATTGCTTGCGGCCGTCATTTTGCTAGGCCTAACTTTCTTGAAACCCTTTTTTAAGAGAAGATGCTTTATTTTGTATATGTTCGTCTCCTTGACTTACAGCTCTCTTTTTTTGCTCTCCTTCGTTCCCCGAGATGTTAGCGCTTCTTCCGTTTTTAATCTTAGTTTAATCTGCCAATTGTTGTTGGTAATTTATATCAACATACCGTTAAGATTGTGGCAGGCAGTTCTGATTTGTGGAGCTGTCAGCATCATACACGTCGGACTTTCTTGTTTTGCCAGTGGACTTGTAAGCACCAATATCGGATGCATTTATGTATTGGCCCATTGCTGCATTCATCTGGTTGGGATCATTCAACACTTACTTTCCCAAGTAAGTATCAGGACGTCTTTTTACCTATTCATCTAGTATATTTATACGTCTGGCCAATTTGGCTTCATTACTATCATGTCTCATGTCCCCTAAGACGCGTATTGAGCTATTTCATAGGGCGTCCAAGGTGCCAACCTTACTGGTTGCTTTCCTTCATTGCACTCAAATAATAGTGTTTTTAATCGAGGTGGGTCACTGCATTTTCTTGCGTTCGCTTCATAAATGCCTTTACAGTCATGACTCAGGGGAAGCGTACTTCCCAGCCCCCGTTTTCATTGGTCCTGAGTATCGTTAGGTGTGACTGTTCAAGATACTTGACTGGCAGTGCTGATGGAAAAAAGATAAGATGAAGATAAATATAGGAGCCGGTAGGAAGATTTGAGGAGTGTTAACAAGAATAACATGTCGTTCGTTTCTTAGAAGTCTTCACACCGGCCCTCTTCCTATCCATACGAATGGCGAATTGGCATCTGTGAACGTACGTAAGTCAGGTGGTTTCCCACTATGAACAAGATACTTTTGAGAGACATCAAATTGAGAGTTTATTTCACTCCCGTCACGACTTTCGAAACCGTTAGTTTTTCACTGTATTTCCGCTGGCCTGCGTTCTGCATCTGAAAGTTCAGCTCCCGGAAACTTCAGGACGAATGCATTATGCGATATTTTTTAAGGTTTAACAGGCATCGGTGCGGGTAATGGTACGCAGTAACTGCTTCAACATAACGTTTAATGTTTTTCAAATAAGACTAACACGTTAAACAACATCCTTCAGTGATATTAAATTCAGGTGATTTCTGTCGGATTCCGTATACGCATAATTACCGGGAATCTGGTTAATTAGTTTGACGCATTCCATCACTAATTTCGTTGTGCAGCGGTTGAATACGTTGAGGGTAGTAAACGCGGAATAACAGGAAACACTAGGAGTGATTCCTGGCTTAGGACGATCTGGACAGTGCTGTTAAGCATGTCATAGCGCTCATCCAGACGACAAGGTAGAAGGAAGATTCGGCGAGCACAAATATGTGTAATAGGAACGGACGGTAATATTTTACGCATAGTAATATCCATTGGTACAAGAAAGGAAGAATTAAGCCAGAGAGGCGACCCACTTGGATCGAAATGCGAAACCAACATCCTGCGAAACAGCCCTTTGGGAATGTAGTGCCGTGGGAGCTGCAGGGGAGGGCCATGGAAGGCGCCGAAGTAGCTTTAGTGGGACGAGCGTTGGGACGAAAGTTACGGGGAGTCGGCAGTTGTGTGGGGAAGGGGCATCGACTGGACGAGGAGACAGCAGCTGGTGTAGTCTGGGTGTTTCAGATGGTACGAAGAGGTCCTACGAGGCCGATTGTTGCCCGGGACGTCCTCCGGCAGCGTGGGCAGGTCGGGGACGGTTAAACGTTGGCGTCGCGCGGGCGCACTTGGACATTGCGAGCCTTGCGTTTGGCTTTGGTGACGGCGATGCGATTGGTTTCGTAGGTCACTGTGCCTGTTTTCACTGTCCTCTTCCAGTACATCCGTGTCCGGGATCCGGTCCTGCCATCTCAACTTCAGTATCCATCGAAGACAGCCGAGGTCGAAATAATTGAGTCTTCTTGCCTGCTTCTTGTACCCCGTCCAGGCCTCCTCTTCATACAGCAGCGTCGTCAGGATGACTACCTTGCATATCTTCAGTTTTGTGTTAAGGTGTAGACCGTGACTTTTCCAGCCGGTGTTTTGCAGTTGACGAGCGACGAATATCATGCCGGTGGTCGCACAATGACGGCGACAGTCGCACCGGTTTTCCGGTAGGAGACCTTGTTCCAGATGGTGGATCAGGCGGTTGAGAAGAATGCGAGCGAAGATCTTCCCGGCGATGTCCTGCAAGTAGATGCCTCGATAGTTCTTGCAGGGCTGGAGATTACCTTTCTGCCTCTAGAGATGGACGATTGTGGCGTCCTTGAAATCCTGTTGAATTTCTCCCTGACGCCACATCTCCTAGAAAAACGCCGTCAGATGATCCATGAGCTGGTAGCCCCCGTGCATATAGATCTTCGCAGGGATCGCGTTCGATCCGGACGCCTTACCGCTGGAGAGCTGCTTCACGACCCTGATGTTTCGTGGAAAGAGGGGAGGAAGTCGAGGTCTGCGTTGGTCTCCATTTGAGGCAGACGTGCGATGGTGGCGTCGGAGATGGTGGAGGGACGGTTGAAGACGCTTCTGAAGTGCTCGGCCCATCGCTGCAGAATTTGTGTCTTCAGAATGAGTAGGGTACTGTCGTCGACGCTGGGAAGAGGAGCAATTCCTTTGGCTGGCGAACCGTAGCAGCCTTGATCGCGGCGAAAAAATTCTTCCATTCGTTGAGACCCGCGTAACCTTGGATTTCTTCGGCCGTGCGAGTCGTCCAAACGTCCTGCATCTCGCGCTGCCGTTGTGTCACAAGGCGGTAACTACGGTAGAAGGCTGTTTTGTCTGCATCGGTAGAGCGGTTGATGTAAGCTTTTTGCAGACTGTTCTCCGCGAGCATGTTGCTGATTCAGCGTCGTTGTCATCGAACCAGCCCTGGTGTTGACGTCGTGAGTGACCGACGACAGCCAGGGCCGTCGACTGGGCTGTGTCCCGCAGTGTACACCATCGGTTCTCCACGGAGGCGTTCTCGTCAGCAGTGGCGGCAACTCGAAGTGGATGTTAGTCAGGGTAAATCGGTGTTCTGTGCAGGTTCGGAGGAGGAGTAAGTCATTGTCTCTGGAGCCGTCGGGACCTTGGGAACCCAGCACTCCTCTCCAAGCAGCATGGTCTGTGCCGACGCGGACTTTGAAGTCAATAAGGATAATCAATTTGTCCGCCTTCGCACAGTCGCCAGGACGTGCAGATCCTCGTATAATTTGTCCCTTGCAGTGTCAGGGATGGTCATCGTGGAGGGGGGTCGTAGACGGTGACGATGGTGGCGAATTTGCGTCCCAGAAGAGGCAGGCGGGGGCCCATCAGGCGATAGTTGATGCCCTGCGGCAGATGGGGCAGTCCTCCCACGATATCATTTCGGATGAAAAGGCCGACGCTCGCGTCCCGTGGATCTGCCCTAGGTCGACCGTCCCAGAAGAAGATGTAGCCGGAATTTACCTCCTTGATCTCGCTCGGAGAACCGGGTCTCACTGAGTGCAGCGATGTCCACCTTGTAGCGTGTCAGTTCCTCAGCCACTAGTGCCGTCCTCTGTTCCGGTCGGTTGCGCCTCAGATTGTCTAAAAGGGAACGAACATTCCAGGCCCTCAGATTGAGCGGACTCACTACCAGTCTAACGAGTGGGGCGGTGGGGAAAGGAGTGGGAAGAGAAAGAGTGTGTTGTTCGAATTTGGTTGTTTTGCCTGTCTGTTTTGCGCCTGAGGCCACGGTTAACCTGCAGACAGCGTGGATCCCCAGCATTTGTCTAGGGCACCTTTTCTAGACCCTTCCCCCTTGCGGGGGTGAGTAGTGCTCTCCCTAAATAGGGCTGCTCAGTTGTCCCAGACGGCTGTCGAACTCCACTATGGGTCACGGCTTTTTAGTGGAAGAAAGACGCGAGTTAGCCTGGGCCTGCCTACGACATCACCGTAGGACTTGAATGGTGGGGAATGGGGAAAGTGTAAAGTGGCGGTAAGCAGAGCTTCCCCGTCCCTCTCTTCGCGAACTGGCTGCAGAAATATATTATCGGTGAGCGGACAAATTCAACAGAACAGCATTTAACTTACAGCAAGGACAAACACAAGCAAGCAGACGAAGGGTTGGCAAGAAAGAACAGACAAAACCAAGGCAGAGCAAAGGAATTCGACGGAAAAGCATCTAGCTCACACCAAGGACAAACATAAATAAGCAGATAGAAAGCAAGCAGGAATAAGCAAAGTAAATGTAGCAGAGCAATGCTCGCTTTCCTGGGGGCTCACTTACCTTGTGACCACTTGCGGTGTTGCAGGCACAGCCTCGTCTCGGAGATACGGAGGCGGTGATCCACCCGGCTAGCGGAGCCGAGCTATTGTGTGAGGAGATGCACACGTGGATACCCTCACCTGGATTAGCGCACCGGTCGAGGCGGTTACCGAGGTGTGGCTGCCAGACAGACTTCTCAAAGTCTGCAGACCGAAAGCCGGACACTTCTTTTGTTTTTAGCCCATATACGTATGCACAACACCTAAATGTGGCAAATCATCAGACACGAATTGCTAAAGTGAATGCCTGTCTCTTATTCCCACTTCTGCTTGCAGTTTATGTTGCACAGCTCCTGCAGGAGACAGCTACTACTGTAGTGACTCAAACGCCTGCCACAGCCTTTTAATGTTGTCGCATCGGGCTGGCGATCCCATTGGTTACTTTATGATTGCCTATGAATAGGTGAATTTGCAGTATTGAAATATTCTGCCTGCTTCAATTCGGACAAATGGGGCCAGTCCAGATCGATTATGCTTTAGACAATGACTGCTTCAAACCCAACCCAGTTCATTTGGAAAAGACTGGAAAGTGTTCTTGGAGGCCGGTCGCATCTCAATTCACAAACGACACAAGCCCGCAAACGCGTAGTACACACCTACCGTCAGTCATGTCTGTAAGCGGTCAGGTTTACAGGGACGATCGAAAGAACCACCACCCTACCGACCTCACCCTGTTAGTGCTTGGAAGACTGCAAATATGGGAACGCCCTTCCAATGAACTGGACTATCATTGAGAAGGAGCGTGTTGAAAATATAACGAATGCTGGGGTCAGCGTAAATGGGGTATGCTAGCGGAAATTCGGATGATAAAGGTTATCTGAACTTCATCTTCCAGACCCACCGTCCGGATGATGTGAATCCTGTTAGTCCAGTCTCCGGCTACAGGTAGTAGATAGCTAATCGGCCCTTAGCGAATGATAACTGAAAAATACCGACAGGGCAATGGGCTCGTGGCTCAGTGGTTAGAGGCGTGGACTTCTAACAAACGGGTCGCGAGTTCGAGCCTCGGGTGTGCCACACTTCGAGGTTGGGTATGACTGGCTGACAACGGCTAATAAGCCAGAAATGGCCATTCCAGTCTCCCTTGTCTTTGTCGGTAATATCATTTTGCCTATATATATATATATATATATATATATATATATATATATATATGCCTAGATCTGGCGAATAACCGGTCTCCGCTTACAGTGACTGTGCCATCAGGGCGGGGAACGTTGGTGTCTGGCACATTGACTTCTCTACAAAGCGCTACAGAGCCTTATAGTAGCGCCGTGACTTAGGCAGGTTATTCTATCACCGCTGTCTTCTAGCTGGGTTCCAAATGATGGAAAACTTAGATGCGTCAACGTTTTAAACAACCCAAAGCCCTTGAGATCTCACCCATGCCAGAAGATCTTAGACAGCTTCATGAAGAACGCTTTCGAACACTCATACTGTACGAGGTGCCTTAACATCTTTGATACCTGGCGCTCTCCCCAACTCAGGTGTCACGGTGCAGACGTATATCTAGCACGGAAACTGAACTGCACAGTGAGGAGTGGGCTCGCGGTATTAGTTACAGTAATATGCGAGTATTCTGCCGTTTCAAGCTTCTGAGACGCCTATGTTCCTCCCTGCTCGATATATGCTGAATGTGCAAGGTCAATTAGCGGAAACATTCCATTCCAGTGTTTTAACTCTTTCAACGGAAATGTGGAGGACATCATAGCCTTTTTCTTTCTCCATTTCGTCCAGTATGAATCTTAAACCGTTCTGCGGCCGATCTGTTTCGATGGAATTATTTAAGCTCATATAGAAATAGAGACTCTGAACCTACCTTTTGTGCCACTGTTTTCCCTGCCAATTGTGATCAAGAATTTCGTCTCGTTTCTCTCTTGGTCAATGGAGTTCTATTCATAATATTTCATTATCAGAATTAGAAACTGCAATTTATCCTGCCAGTTGCTCGACCCCATCATTTCTTTCCGTCTCTTTAGTCGGAGTCTTTGATCATTTCTACAAAGTTAACATTCCACCCTTAATTTGTTGTTGAATTTTTTCTATGGAAACCGTTCAGGGTAAGCTGTATAGTTAAAATTCCCATGAAAAGTATGCTAGAAGACGGATACAGTGTTCCAGTCCCTTGTTATCGCTCCAGCTATTTTGCATTTCGCTGTTACGAGCTGCCACAGCGAGGTCATTTGACGTCGATTGTCCACAGACGGTGAGTTTTCGTAGTTTTAGCTTGAGTGTATTAATTTCTTTCAGACTGAATATCGGGCCTACTTCGCATATAAATACGAAGTAGACATCCGGATTCACCAGTCGTTTTCGAGAGTTATACTTATCGGTTGGCAAAACCTGATAAATGTGCCGTAGAAACAATGCTAATGCTGCTACTACTGGCGCGCTATTATGAACAGCCGGGCATGCCTGTTAATGTGCGCTCTTTACCAACCGTGTTGGCTACTAGAACGTTATTTCAGTGGCTCTGCGAGCTGCAAAGAAAGCTCATCGTTGCTTTGCATAAGCCCTCACCTGGTCCATGCTTTTGGAGAGCGATGTTCACTTATTTCCTAAATCATGTTTATATATGTTTTTGGCAGATTTGCATAATTCACCCTGGTCCAAGACTCCCGATCGGAACCTCTTAACTCAGGTGGTTAGAGTGTTAGCTGTACAGAAGCCGTGCACATGCTGCCGTAGGTCCGACTCCAGGTGGGTCTGATGAAAAATATTTGTTTAGAAGAGATTGGTTAATAACGAATACATTCAGTATTGTCTGATTTTCGGACCTTATATCGTGCGATATTTCAATGCGTGGGCATTGAATAAGCAATAGTCATTTTTGCACGAATCCTGACTCAAAATAGCGTGTCATTTTTGGCTCCCATAAGTGTATCTAGGAACATCTGCAATGTTAAATTTGGTCAATATTCCAAAAAACACTTTACCCCCTGAAGTACTGCCGCTCTCTGCTGGGGGGAGGAGAGCTGCGAATTCCTATAGTGAAAGGCCAGCATACTCGTAGTGAAAACTGTCACGGGGCGACGTTCTATGCCCATGAAGATTAATCACCCATCCCTGAATCTGTTTCTTGTTTGGAGGCTTTTAAGTGTTCCGTTCTGTATTGCAGTAATTTAGTTCCCTACTTAGCGGCTGTCTCATTTCTACTGGCCAATTAATTTATCTTTAGTTAAGCAAGCACGCCATTTATGACCTGTCTGCAGTTTACGTTTTCTTATATAAGTTGTCTTTTTATGATCCTTCAAGCTTTTTTGGGGCTATGTGCTTCATTATGACAACCGCTTAACCGAAACTGTTAATTCGTATGTGGCCAAACTTAAGATGAATCTGACAATCGTGAGTGCTTCGACGCTGGGCGATTTATTTTACTGTAAAAAACTGCCATTTCCTATTTTGAAGAATCGAAAGCATGACCAAGTAATCGTTCAGCCTTCTCACCAATCATGTTTGATTTCAGGAGACTAAACGCCTGACCTACTTTACCTTCTTTCAGGGGTAAGAGCTCGTTTCCCAGCAATGTAAGTTGGCCTGACTGAAACTTTTTAATATATTGTAGATAACGAATGGTTGCCCATACTGGCCAGGCGACGCGGCCGCGGACCCAAACTTCCGGGTCGTGCCGACAGCACTTGGTCGGGGAGGGCCGATTTAGGAAGCCTTCACTGAGAAAAGTCTAGTTCTCTTCGCTTGTTCCTTTATTTCCCGAATACTCGTAATGTTACGGGCAGAAACTTCCTACTTAAACTCCCTTCTACGTGAAGTTTCTTAGAAAATAGAGCCTAAATTTTTGTTAGCCTAAGTGCAGATAGATCAGGCACTTCTCCGAAGGATAGCAACCTACAGGATTTCTAGGCTTTGGGGATCCTTAAAGAGGGGAAAATTTTAATGGCTGTTTGAATTTATTTGATTTAGAGGGCGAACATCTGACCGAAAACCTAATGCTCGAACGGACACGCTGACAGATTTTTACATGTCGAGATACTCACCCCTTACATTTTCTAATGAACTCTGTTTAAGCTGGCTATATCCATACGCATTTGCGACGTGAAAAATTGTCAACTTTTGTTTGTTCGTGAGTTGGGTAAGCTATTTCTGTACTTCAGGTTCGACGTCGCTCAACGTTTATGCGACTTGGACACAATGCAGTCATGCGGAAAGCCTTGGAGAAGGAACAACGTATGCGCAAGGACATGATTCAGTCTCTGATGCCTCTGCAAGTGGCCGAGGAAGTTATGCGCGGCGTGGGGAAGCAATCGGATGAAGACGACGGAAGTATGGACGAAGAAGCCGTTGACGTGAGATCCCCCTCCCACAGCTCCAAAACATCTGTTCACAATAGGAAGTCCAAAAAATCCCAAAAACCTGTGAGGGTGTCCGAGGTGGAAATGGACGCTGTTGCAACAAACTCCAACACCCCGAGAAAGCGCCACAGCTTCTTTGATGAGGACAATGAGGATGATGAGATGGATCCTTTAAAAGCCGACACTCCGGACGGTGAGGAAAAGGCAGGGCTGCACGGAGGTAATTACTAACTTTTGACTCACTATCAGATTCCAAACTGCACCGGCAATTTTGACGTTTGTATGATGTAGGGTGGTACTTCAACTCGAAATGTGCTTGTGAATGAATGGAAATAATTCTTGCTAGAAATAAAAGATGGATTTGTGATTATTCCCGAGGTATTTACTTGCGACCAACTGTTGTATCGAACGATCCTTTGGCTCACCCAATCCAGCAGGTAGTTTTGTTGAAGCCTGCGTTATGCCGTTATCTGACCAAATTATATATTTTAGCAACAGCGCCTACAGCAAATCTTCGATTTTCCCCTGATACTTTTTTTCATATGATGCAACACATCATCTAATTTGTTCTGCTTTGCGGAAAGTATTAAGTCGCCAAGGCCTGTAGGTGAATTTCCATAATGATGGTTCGTTCGTCTAGATTTCCGAGGTCGACCATTTCCCTGGAGGTATTGGCAAATCCGGTTTTTGATCGAATTGCAGCTGGGGGACTTTGTGTTATATCTTCTGTCCCTACACTGATTGCATTGCAGTAATGGCATTCAATAAAGACTAGTTTTAATGAGTTCGGTTTCGATAATTAATCCAAAATTGACCTCCGCCGTCTTGGGTGCCACGCACGTGCCTAGCTCTCGTTCCACTATACGCAGACGTCGTTTAGTCGTTGTACCGTCAGTGAGATTTTTTAAAAGTACAAGTTAAGAAAGAACACTTACAGTCTGATCGAGTTATGAGTTAAGTGGAACTGATCCTTCCATGTCCGTCATTTGGATTGTGACTGCAAATTAACGCGCTGTGTCTGCTTCAGAGCCTTCCTCCCTTTCCTATTGTAATTGAACGTCAAGTTAAAGCCCTATTTCGGCCCTCTCCTTATTCATACTATATTTCGATTGTACGACAGCGTCAAGGCCCCTGGCGCGGTCTTAGACGCATTAACTGACGCGGGAGCATTTACGTCTGCACATGGCCGACATCCGCTCCTCCCCATATGCTGGCGAACAAAATTTCACCAGTCGCATCCTGCGAGAATGAGCCACGCCGTTAGGGCCACATTAAGGAAGCACCTCGCCAGTATGGACCTTAATCCGAAGGACCAGGGGACTATTATTTTGCAGCCACGAGTTCTTGCACATCATATTAACCAGACCTGCTTTAGCGAGAAAATTAAGCGTAGGATCGGCTTCACCTATAAGACAAACGCGAATGCGCCCACATGCTAGTATGGCTTCTAAAAATTAAGGCTATCTGTTGGATCGCAATTTGTTTTGGTCAATATGTGTGTGATCCGTCCACTTGCCTGAATATTGTTCTCGCTACCTTTTTCAATGGTTCCTTCACCAGGCCCAGTAGGATAGGTTTACTTTTGTTTCCTGCCCTCTTCTATGTGGTTGATTACGAACTGACCGCCGGTTTAAACGTGAATTTGACGGTGTCTTCCTAGGTCACCGACCTACCACTTTTGCAATTTCCGTGTTTTTTTATCGAGAAAAGGGGTTTTTGGTACTTCTTTACGACACTAAGAGGGAGGTGTACTCATTTTAGTGTGAATAAATGTACGGACAAATACCGAATAGTGCGGACGCATTGACTTCGGTGCCTCGGACTGACATACTTGCCCTTACGGGTGGTCAGTATGTGTATAGATATCGATCGGTGCCGTGGGTCAACGTCTGATGTTAACTTCTGACACGGGAACCATATTCTTCTTTCGAATTTGTTATATGAGCCATAACACGTCACCCAGGAGAAGATCTTTTGCCTTCATGTTTGTCGCACTTTGTCATACACTAGACCATGCAAAGGATGGCCCAAGCTGTTAGACAGGGGAGGCCTATCCATCAATTATGAAGGTTGTAAATGTCAGTCTGTTGATACCTGGGATTTGCGTTCGGATGCGGTCGAGCACTCTTTGTCCAAAAAGTAAAACGCTAACCGAAACTCCCTACATTGGCCCGGACACATTCAACATGCTCGTTTGAGGGGCGTGTAATGTCAGATCCGATGGCGATGCGTTTCTTGATAGTTGCATTATCTTGATTGAAGTTCAGCCTTTGGAAGATTGAGTCAAAAGAGCATTCCAGAATCCTGGGTTTGTTACTAACATCTCTTTGTGCCTCGTCTTTATCCTCAAGTGTTGATCTGTTTGTCGTAGGGATCGTTATAGTATATTCTCGAAAGTGCGTTCTTGCCTGATATTATAACTTATTAAAATAGTAGCATCGTTCATGCATGGCACGCGACCATGTATATTTTTTGTGGGCCCTTGATTTCAACGGCAAAGTTTAATCTGGATGTTAGTACCGATGGGAAGCTATCATTTTATACGGTATACCCACACTTTCATTTATTGTTTGATGACGTAATGGAGTATTTAATTAGTCGACAGCTTATCTTTGAGCTAAGTAAACCGTTGCGCTGCTAATCGTAGTTCGCATTTTCTAATTTTCAAACTGACCTAAAGCATTTTAGTGAATTATGGTAGCAGTAGGAAAGTGATTTTCGTTCCGATTTTTGCCATCTAGTGCACATTTGGCCGACGAACGCTCGAGGTTTCTTAGATATTCAGATGCCCAGGCTTTGGAAGCATTTTTAAGTTCACTTCCAATAAATGGACTTAGAGTATGTAACTCGGCGATTTTGTGAAATACGTCCTGGCAACAATCGAGTTACCACCAAAGTTCCGTTTGTCCAAAGAGGTAGCCTTCCCTCTCGCCGTAGGAGACACTAGAATCTCGTTATCACATCGGGGTGCGCGATTTGCCTGAATTCTTCCTAAACACTCCATTATAACGCCTTCAGCTAGACATTAGTCGTCTATTTTATGCCTCATTCACTGTTCCACATAGCCACCAAAACGACGATATTGCCCTTTTAACCAATCTCGACACTGGGCGAAGCTGAGAACTCTCCATATTTCACTCCGGTGCCTGCCTTGCACTCACCTATGTACACACAGTGTATCCATATCCTTTGGAATGAGAACTAGGTAGTCCAAGTTTACCAACAGGAGGAAATCGGAAAGTCATCTATGCTCGTCGCCTCGACTGCCTTGAAGTACGCTTGCCCGCATTCGTATCTAACTACGCACAGTGGCATCATGCGACAGCTCCGAGCATAGTTTGTCAGCACTGTCCCTCGTTGAAAAAGCCAAGGCAGTCCAGCCCGAGCGATTGGTTTAACGGATGAATAATGACTCAAAATGTTGCAGTTGCTGGTGTTCTGTTGAACAATGTTATCCTACGACCTTTGGCGTTTTCAAAGAATTTGGGAGTGAGTCAAATTCCGAGTCGGTGACGCGAATAGAGCACTCCTCACTCATCCTTGGGTTGGAGAGATGCATAATTGGGAAAAGTAGCCAGCCTTCACTTTCGACGCTCTTCCAAAATCGACGGTCCCAAGGAATTCTGTAAAAGTCTTGCACTCGAACTTGGTATGAAATGAAGTAGTCACGGATTATGCTTTTGCCAAACACAAGCATTGTATAGAACTTGATTTTGCCAAAAAATTAATTGAAAGCTAGGAGGTTCGTCTTGAGTACTAGCATCGCTTTTAAAAGTCATCAAACCGTCTTTTCTGCCTTAGTTGTGTTCAGATTGCGCAGGAAACTAAATCAAATGAGCTTTTAAAAACCCTTTATACATTAACTTCAATTGAGCGTTTATTTCTTGCTGACTATTCCCAAACAGTGCATCACACTTAGAAACATACAGGTCTGCATTAGCATGTCGTCCGCTGATCTCTCGACTGCTGAACGGAAATTCCCACTTTTGCATTGCCTCGGATTTCCTGTCTGGAACCCGTGTAGTCCGTTGTGTATTGGCGGGTAATTACTCATCTAGAAGTGTTGCCAGCAAAAATTAAAGACGCCAAAATGGCTATTTTTGCCTCTGAGATCAGGATTATGCTAAGTTGCATAAGAACAACGCTCGCTGTTTGATAGAAACTTTCATCCAACTTCTCTTTCGACTCCTTTGCTAGGCTCCGCCGAACAGTGGTCGATATCGAGTGAGGATCAAAATCTGTCGCCCACTGGGCCAATGCCAGTCAGGGCGGTTCGTTTCCGGAAGTTCCATGTCAGTCAGATGGAGAACGTGAGCATTCTGTTCGCTGACATTGTGGGTTTCACCAAGATGAGCTCGAACAAATCAGCTTCGCACCTGGTCTATCTCCTTAACGACCTCTTTGGACGGTGAGTGTCCCCTCTGCCGTCGACTCTTCTGTCACGACCCTTGCGCATGCTTTGCGCAGTGAGTTTGCTTGTAAGGAAAGGGGAAAACGAAGACGTTCACGGTTATGCTGGCTTATATTTTAACCATGGTCTGGGTTTAAACGTTCAACAGGTGCTAATAGGACCTCCATCTGTGACCTTGGAAGGAGCAGCTCCTTTATCTGGTCGCAGCTCTGTGGATCGTCTTTTAACACTTTCTTTAACACCTTAAGCCATCTTTAAGTTATGGGAAAGTGTGTTAGCGGGTTGTGTTTGTGTTTCGTCGCCGTGATGTGAGCGTAGCTGCAGGACCTTAACGAATGCCTTTTGCAAGCACGAGGCTGGATTGGCTAACCGTATGACCACCGTCTCTGTCGGCGCATGAGTTTGGACCGTCACACCGGCACTTTGTAGATGACTCAAAGTGCCTGCTTGACGTCCGCCGAAAACAGGCGTGCTGACGGCCGAAGAGAAGGTGCTATTCCTCACCTGGGGGTTTCTAGGGGACCCCTCCAGCGAGCACCTGAACTCGGCTCTCGCGCGCAGCGACCAGTATAAGGCAAGTTTTCTCAAGCACCCTGCTTCTTCCCCTTAAAGATAAGAACAGGCCGCCCTCACAGACCTCTTTAATGTGCACTTACACCTTATCTTGATCCTGTGAAGCGGGTTATATTGGCCAACGATGGATGCGACATCATTATCCTGGTTGGCCAAATTGTGACATGGGAAAATCCATATCTAGCGCAGTCGTGGCTTGTGTCATTGACAGCGGTCACCGAACACTTTGAGGTGCTGGCGAGACCCTCTAAATTCACTCGCTAGCGGATATTGGCGACGACAAGAGTGGTGGTCATACGATTGTCAATCCAACTTTTGCCCACCGAAAGTTTTCGTTCAAGCACCCCGACTGCCTAGACCTAAGTTGATCTCCATATGTTCCTACTTGCACTCCACCACGTCACGTTCAGCGACGAAACACAAGCACCACCATACCCCTGCCGCCTGACAGAGCTACTCCATAATTATCTTCTTAACCATCTACTTGAGTTCATTAGTGTTTACATGAGTATGGCCGCTGAAATTAGACGGTTCTCTCTACGAACGTATTGACTAGAAATATTCTGTACACAGCATTACACTCGACACGGTTTTTGGTCTTAATTATTATAGCATGTATGATGATGGGCTCTGGTTAATTTAAAACTATGTCCCAGTCAGGATTAAACTGTTCCTCACTTGGTGATCCGCAAACGAAACTGTGTAGGACAGACCTGTTAACGGTGCAAATAATCGGCATTCCTTTATCTCTGATTTGCAAGACAGAGAAACCTTTCTGCCCTGGTGGGAAGGCAAAGCTCAGGAGATTAATAATTACAACAGATATGTTTGACGTAGCAATCTGTTTAACGCTTACATAGCTTGTGACGTCCACCCTCAAGATTGGCCAACATGTACAACCACCGTTCGGCGAACAACGAAGTAACTGGGTTTTTGACAACCAGGAGGATGTAGTCTGCGCGCTATGGTTGAATTTGACGGGGGCCAGTGACGTCGATAGTGACAATTTTCTACCCAACGGCTGCTAGATATGATCCACCAGTTCAACTCCTTTTAGCTCCCTGACTTCTATTTCCTCCATGTGGTACTGTATTGAGGAACGTATCTCTGTTATTACATCTGGCTTTTCATCAGGCACCCCTGATAGTCGATGTTGAAGCTCATGAACGCCTTTCCTCTCTGGTGCTAAAGACCAGAAAAATGAAAGTGCCTGAAAACTGCTGTAACTGTCTTAAAAATGATTATGATAAGGTCGAATTTTTATGCTTAGAATGAACGGGCAGGTTTAGAAAAGAGAAGCAAGAACAGCACACCTGAGTTCTCGTTAAGTAGGTGAAAAAAAACCAGAAGCATCCCAGCTCTGCTAATTTAGATACCGTTTTGCATTGCTTTTAAAACAGTCTGCCATTTTTTTCTCGCGGCGCTGTGTGGTCTCCTAGGGAATCCTGCGACTTTAGTGCCAACTGGAGACCTTATCAGAAGCCCCTTTCAAGTTGTCGCTTCCGTTTACTGGTATGCCGCTACTTAAACGGCGAGCATCTCTTGGAATTGCAAATTAGAGCACTTTCGCCACGGTCGCACCTTACGTCAGCTCGCTGTGTTAGTGAAGTTCCTTCGCGCCATCGCGCATATCTTTCCGACTTTGCTGCACGCCCTTTGACAGCGCGTCCTTTTATGGAGCTTGTATGCATACGTGTTGTCGTGATTGTCTTTCTATAGTATGTGGGCAGATAAGCCTATGTTAAAAAGTCACAACGACACTCTTTGATATGGGCAGTTTGCGTGTTCCGACCCCTATTACCCTGCTTGTGCGTGTTCGCATGCATCAGCGGGAAACGAAAGAAGTGCCTTACAACGATTTCCCTGGAGGGGTTAGTCGACAGGCAAAACAGAAAGACACTGCAGGAACCGTCGAAGACTTCATTCAAACGCCTCTCTACTGACCTGCGGTTGTTAGAGGCATTTACACCCAGCGGTCTCGCTTGTCCACGGGGAGCAGAAGTGATAGTCTTTGAACGCAGGAGGCTAAAAAGTGGAGCAAAATGGAAGTGAAATTGTGGCCTAGACAGATCACTTAATAGTGTTTAATTCCTTCCCACGTACTACTTTGTAGCCACACATGTACGACCTTTGTTTTTCCATTTTGACACCTGGACATCGGCAGCAGCTTGAATACGCACGGCAGTATTTTGAAATCAGGCTAGCAGATGTAAGAAATCCGGGTCGATAATCTGAGCAATGTGATGGGTCAGCGGTCCAGTGGAATCGAGTGGCTGACGTTTCAGAGGGCTTGGCAGGCTCTCCATTATCAAAACATTTTGTGTTAAAAATCGACCAAAATTGTGAATAAACGACGGAATTAGTTGGCCTTGGACCGATCGATCTTTTTCTTTCGCTGCCTTGGCCTTCTAACTGTTGTCTGCGAATGTCAACGGCCCTCTGTGTTGTTTCGCCATCTCAATGGAAATCGGTTTTACCTGTGCTCACCTTTTGGTGAATTGGTCGACGGGCCGTGTTTGCCCGATTTTTTAAAGTTACGTGTGACCGTTCAGTCCTGGTCACGACCTATGTAGTGACGTAGGACTTTATAGGCCTCAGGAAGGTCTAGATGCCTGTTGATGGAGTTGGCATCTGAGCACCAAGTCTCAAATGTGAGACGTTCTACGCTTGAGGTGCCCCGGCTTAAGGGGGTCGCTCCTTGGGAGTCAAAACTGTGGCCAGTTTCTCGGATATGAGTCGCAGGCCGTGCGTTCGGGTCTAGTCTCCGAATTGTTAATTTGTGTTCGCGTAGTCGGGTCTGCAATTTCTGTCCGGTTTCCCCAACGTAGTTGCAGTCTCCGTCGTTACAACGTATTTGATAGATAACTGCTAAGGTTTTAGTGGGTGGCAGTATGTGTGGGTTGTATAAAACGGCGACAAATTGTTGCCTGGGATCGATGAGCAATGCCGACCCTGACGGGTTGTAGCAGTCGTGAAACCGTCTCGCAGACTTCTTTAAGATAAGAAATAGCCCTCCAGACTTCGGGTTGCTCTTCTTTTGGCTGTCATCTGTTCACTCCGCGCTTGCTTTGCTTGATGAAATCACGTGCGTATCCATTGACCCGAAAGGGATCATGAAGGTATTGTCGTTCAGCTCTTTTGTCGGCTGTTTTGCTGCAGTGTGTTTCAACTCTTTGGAATAGAGTACGGACACAGCTGCGTTTGTAAGAGAGGCGGTGATTGCTGTTGAAGTGTAGTATTTGTCTTTTGTTGCTTGCTTTTGTGGAAACGATAGTCTTCCGTCCCCCAGTTGCACACCGGCGCCCAAGGACATGGAGGAAGAGGAATGGGTCGTTAGTTTCCGCTTTCATTGTGAATTAGATATTCGGCTCAACCGAGTTCTGTAATTATTTAAGGCGCTCCACGTTACATGATTTGAAAATGGCAGAGAGGAACGTTTTAGCAATCAGTCCTGATATGAGGGACTCATGGGGGTGCCTTGTCCACCAAAGGTGAAATATGTTCTTGGGCAATGCCATAAAAGCTCAATCAGATCTTCGGACCTCAGGGGATTGTCTCTCCATTCGCAGCGGTCGGCCTAAGGTCAGTTAATTCGGCCGTGCACAATTCTGGTCGATTTTTTGCACAAAACTCTTCGATAATGAAGAGCCGACTAAGCCTTCCGAAACGTCAGCCACTCAATTCCACTGAACAGGTGAGCCCATCACATTTCTCAGTATATTTTGAAAGCAACAACAGACCTATATGGTTACCCGCTGTCGCTCTCTATGAAGGAAATACTTATTACTTTAGACGACCGCTAAAGTTTCCCTGATTCTGACTCTCTTCGCGCTTGCATGCGTGTATCGTGTGATAAGCGCTATTTTAGGCTGTCGTATTGTCGCCATCCACTGATTTTGGGTTTGCACCGTCTCTTTTTTGTTTGATAACGACTTTTGGACAGATACTTCACACTTTCTCAACGGCACACGTCCCTACTAAACGATCGAAAGTCAGTGTCCTCAGAGATATTGGGGTTTTAATCGACCTACCACGATACGCTTTTGTTAAATTCCATGGACCGGGGGGGGAGGGCGAAACACTTTCTGAATTTCGAATTTTTCCATTCCGTTGTCGGCCACTTGGCAGGTTTCTTCAAGCTCTAACACCTCGCCGTGGCCATTCTTCCGTTTCCTTTATCCCGAGGACGTCCTCTTACGGCCGGCCTTCTTCGATTCTACATATCTTGCTTATTGAGGTGTACGCATCAAGTGGCTTGTCTAGAATTCGAATTAAACCACCCTTCGTTCGATCACCCTTCATATTGTACTTTAGAATTTGAACACTGTAGTCTAAGTTGGTCTTTCGAAAAGTGTAGAATTAAAAATATGCAGTTACTCCTTTTATCAAAGGGGTGGCCATCTTGGTTTTCCCTCGCCATATAGTGCCAACTCACCATCCCCCGGCCATCTGCCAATCCAAGATTGTCTTTTTGCTCTAGTAGGCCTTACTTTCATGAATCACGAAAGGAAGGGTCTAAGAGCTGAACAGATATAGACTTTGATAACCATTTTTGATGCATTCCGCTCCTGGGTATCTTACAGTACCATACACTGATCGACCTTTCGCTGCCGAAGAGTTGGTTTTGTTTTTGATTTGTTAGGGTTTCTAACGTAAGTATATCCTTGACTAGAATGGCCCCAGTTGTCGTCAATATTACTGTCAGTTTTCACTTCTGTATGCTGAGGAAACATTGTAGGGTGATGAAAATCTCAACACTCACGCAGTCTTATAATGTAAGACGCCTTAGCCTATTTCTAATGTGCGTTCGATCTGCATTCCTGCATTTAGCAATTTCACGAACTTCGCCTATAATTTATCATCATGAATTGCGTCTGCCGGCATATACGCCATGTTGACGCAAGATGTGCTGTTTCTGCTAATTGCCAACTTCCGCTTTTTGGCGTCATTTTGTCTAGACTAACTTTTCTGGTTGCCATTCACCTCGTTTAACGTACCTCTGGAGTAAGCGGCCTCCATCCTTTTTACTTTATTTCCGTTGATGTAGGTTTGATAGCCTCTGTGAGTTAACAAAGTGCGAGAAGATTGCAACCCTGGGTGACTGTTACTACTGCGTCTCCGGTTGTCCGAACTCCGTTGATGATCATGCTGAGCGGATTGTCGAAATGGGCAGAGCCATGTGTCTCGCCATTCAACAATTTGACAACGATCATAACGAACAGGTGGGTTGTTTTTTGCCGTTCCCTGCCCGCCCCCCCCCCCCTGAACTGAATTCCTTTACAGGCGCATGTGTACCTGTATTTGGGTTTCTCATCACTAGCGGGCTACTTCGGTCGCACCTGCCTCTGCAGTTTCACCAATCAAAACCACTCACGCCCTTTAACTCTGGCGACTCGTGGGGTTTTAAGCGGTCATTTTGGGATGCGATACATCCAACCATTCCAACCCTACCAGTCCTTTGACAATGATCTCTTATCTCTAAAATGCCTAGGAA
>CACRXP010000037.1:1857651-1872183 GCA_902702965.1 Spirometra erinaceieuropaei | reverse complement strand
GCTGTCGCTCTCTATGAAGGAAATACTAATTACATTAGACGACCGCTAAAGTTTCCCTGATTCTGACCCTCTTCGCGCTTGCATGCGTGTATCATGTGATAAGCGCGATTTTAGGCTGTCGTATTGTCGCCACCCACTGATTTTGGGTTTACACCGTCTCTTTTTTGTTTGATAACGACTTTTTGACAGATACTTCACACTATCTCAACGACACAAGTCCCTACTAAGCGATCGAAAGTCAGTGTCCTCAGATATATTGGGGTTTTAATCGACCTACCACGATACGCTTTTGGTAAATTCCATGGACCGGGAGGGAGGGCGAAACACTTTCTGAATTTCGAATTTTTCCATCCCGTTGTCGGCCACTTGGCAGGTTTCTTCAAGCTTAAACACCTCGCCATGACCATTCTTCCGTTTCCTTTATCCCGAGGACGTCCTCTTACGTCCGGCCATCTTCGATTCTACATATCTTGCTTATTGAGATGTACGCATCAAGTGGCTTGTCTAGAATTCGAATTAAACCACCCTTCGTTCGATCACCCTCCATATTGTACTTTAGAATTTGGACACTTTAGTCTAAGTTGGTCTTTTGAAGTGTAGAATTAAAAATATGCAGTTACTCCTTTTATCAAAGGGGTGGTCATCTTGGTTTTCTCTCGCCATATAGTGCCAACTGACCATCCCCCGGCCATCTGCCAATCCAAGATTGTCTTTTTGCTCTAGTAGGCCTTACATTCGTGAATCACGAAAGGAAGGGTCTAAGACCTGAACAGATATAGACTTTGATAACCACTTTTGATGCATTCCGCTCCCGGGTATCTTACAGTACCATACACCGATCGACCTTTCACTGCCGAAGAGTTGGTTTTGTTTTTAATTTGTTAGGGTTTCTAACGTAAGTATATCCTTGACTAGAATGGCCCCAGTTGTCGTCAATATTTCTGTCAGTTTTCACTTCTATGTGCTGAGGAAACATTGTAGGGTGATGAAAATCTCAACACTCACGCAGTCTTATAATGTAAGACGCCTTAGCCTATTTCTAACGTGCGTTCGATCTGCATTCCTGCATTTAGCAATTTCACGAACTTCGCCTATAATTTATCATCATGAATTGCGTCTGCCGGCATATACGCCATGTTGACGCAAGATCTGCTGTTTCTGCTAATTGCCAACTTCCGCCTTTTGGCGTCATTTTGTCTAGACTAACTTTTCTGATTGCCATTCACCTCGTTTAACGTACCTCTGGAGTAAGCGGCCTCCATCCTTTTTACTTTATTTCCGTTGATGTAGGTTTGATAGCCTCTGTGAGTTAACAAAGTGCGAGAAGATTGCAACCCTGGGTGACTGTTATTACTGCGTCTCCGGTTGTCCGAACTCCGTTGATGATCATGCTGAGCGGATTGTCGAAATGGGCAGAGCCATGTGTCTCGCCATTCAACAATTTGACAACGATCATAACGAACAGGTGGGTTGTTTTTTGCCGTTCCCTGCCCGCCCCCCCCCCCTGAATTGAATTCCTTTACAGGCGCATGTGTACCTGTATTTGGGTTTCTCATCACTAGCGGGCTACTTCGGTCGCACCTGCCTCTGCAGTTTCACCAATCAAAACCACTCACGCCCTTTAACTCTGGCGACTCGTGGGGTTTTAAGCGGTCATTTTGGGATGCGATACATCCAACCATCCCAACCCTACCAGTCCTTTGACAATGATCTCTTATCTCTAAAATGCCTAGGAAAACTGTTTTGGCCGGTCGTTCTGATTGCGGGATACCTGCGCACAGGTTGACGTCTAGTAATAGCACGATCATCCGATAGGTGGGATTATTGGGACCGAATCACTGAAGGCTACGCCCATTGCGACCGTTTCGTTGTGTGGATTCCACCTAAACTCACCATCTCTTCTCCACTGGCCTAGAACTCTTGCCTTGATTGGACGCCACCGGTTATGAGCTCCGACTTGACACCAGCCCTCCAGACTGCCAGTGGGCTTCTTGCACCCATGTCCATTTACCCAGCGTAGTCACGTTCTCTGTAACTCCTAAAATCGTTAGGTGAGGTAGACCTCTCTGCATCCGGGCTGGACAAGTTACTTATAAGCGAAGCTTCGATTCCGGCTCTCAGGTCACACCGTCTCCGAGATACCCACATTCACGACACTTCCTTAGCTATTGGACTCGTCCGCTTGCTCATCGTTGGCATTACTGGGGGGGAGCCGGCTGCCTTTGACGAATATGGCCTACTCTCCTAAAGTGAACATCTGCATTCTGGCTGGCTCTGCCACAATGATTCCACGTGGAGAGAAACTACCGCATGCCAATCATGTGAGCGTTATAAATGCACGCCGTGTAAAACTCGACTTAACTTCCTTGGCGGTGGTCACTGATAAACACATCTCGTATTTTCTGTCTGGCGTTTTTTGACTGGTCAATTCTACCCTATAGTAGATACGCTATCCTCTGGAGTGTATCCCGAAATTCTGGAATGCATTTTCCAGTAGAAAAGGTTACTTAAGTAGGGTGGTCGTATTATAGCGTAGAATAATCCCAAGATAGTTCAGTCATGTCAGGATGCTGGTTTTCTAGCAAGCTTCTTATCGGCCGTCTGCATAAACTGTACTTCGCAGAAAGTAACTAATTACGCAGTATGAATTTTTCCCATGGATCTTCTCTGCCATGCACAAAGCATTCTTTTACTCATTTAGTAGCCAATTGCGCCTTCAAATTTTAGGCTTGAAGAGAGAATCTCTTCCAGTTTCGAAAAACCTTTCCAACCCTCGAATAATTCTAAACCCGACCTGCCGTTTGCTTCTATGCTTCCCAAACGACAAGCTGCATATTTTTCCTTTATGGAAGATCACACATTTCAATGCCCTATTGAGTAGACATCATAAACGACTCACACCATTTACTTATGAATGTAGACCGTGTTGTCCAGTTCGTAAACAGCATTATTTAACATGTTGATGCGATGTTGTATGACTAGACATTTCACCTCTTAAAGAATCTCGTGATTGGGAACTCTTTCTCAAACAGAAAGATACTCTCTCTTGAAACATCAAACTTTAAAAAGTAATTTTTAATTGAACGAGTACAAGAAAGAATATTTTTGTGCATGCCTTCCATAAAGTAAATCCGAATTTACAAGCTCATCGAAAATCTATGAGAGAAATTCGCGCTACTTAAGCAGTAATCTTTTACGTACTGTAGTCCTTAAAGGCGGCCGATGACGGGATAACTTGGATCTTGCAGTTGGCCCAGTGTTGTGTGTTTGTTTAGAGCGGCCGGCTGGTGGTCTGAGAGTCAGGCAGCAATGGCTCCTTCTTAATGTGGTATTTATGGCACTCCGAATTCGTGGGATCCGAGCCAGGTGTGACAGCACGCCTAGGTGCGCCTCCGGCCGTCTCATTCACCTGCTTCCTTCCCCGCCTCCGGTCTTCTTGACTGTGTCTTCACAACGTGTCCAGGTGGGGGAGGAGGAGAGTGTGCGACGGATGCTGCGCAAGTCATCGTGCCGGCTTCACCTTATTGTGGAGCACACGGTGGAAATCGTCGGCAACGACGGTTGAACTGTCATATTGCGTCAATTAGAACAGCCGGAGTCCCTCCAAGTGATATACGATGACACTGGTTTCCCTCAGTTTCCTGTTGAAATTTACAACGCCTCTTCCACTTCTAAATCGGGCCCAGAGTACAGTACCTTCTTACCTCATCTTTGGATGTTGCGTCATGTCTTCCTTCTTACATAGGCCGTACAAGCACCTTCGCATGTTATCGACGCGTTTTCCTTTTTACCTGCAAGCACCGACGGGCTCGTCACGTTGACTGCCTTGTTTCAGTCCTGACCACTCATCCTGGATTCCTTTCGGATAACATGTGTCTTTTTGATGCTTTCTCCTTGACTGTCTGCTGAAACTTGTTGAATCGGGTGTCATTAATGTGAGGCCATTTTACTTCACTGCCGAATTGGGTCAATTCCATCATCCAACTCTGGCAACCGTCTGTCTGTTGGACATCATCTACATTCTCGCTCATCATTTTGTCTTGTCCCTTTTTCTGGCCCCAACTGGCCATATTAATGAGTGTGCAGGATCCTTTTACGACGACTTTAGGAATAATAGTACATGAATCATTCGTTCTTCTGTAGTTCCCTGTTCCGACCACGGGCTTGCGTTCCGCCTTGACTTATTTAAATTCATGCGCCAAACCCATGCGCACTGTCGTCCAGCATTAGTCTTATTTTGAGAAAACGTATCAAATGTTTATAGAATTTTGTTGCGCTGGTAACACCTAGTGTGATGTCTATTCGGCTTCTGAAATGTCTTTTATAGGGTACGACCGTCTCCAGGGTTTCATTATATTCTCGCGTTGTAAATAAAGAGTGGTTTTTTAGAACGCGTGAACACAAGTTCTGGTGTAGCTCTCCCTCTCTCGACGGAATTACAGGAGCTACAACTGTAAATAAAGTAAATGACCTTTCTTTGTTTATAAATCGTCGTCTGGTCTTTTTTTTCGGGGTCAGCATCTTTTCTGCTGGGGTCGCTGGGTGTTCCCAGACCTCAAATTTAGTGACCTGCAGCAGACATTTTCTAACCCTGTGAGTTGTCATGTTTTTCATCGTCTCTTCTAGTTCATCTTTGAACTGCCCGAGCAATGCATTTTTAAATTGCTGACTCCTTGATGAAGTAAACGTCTGTCCGGAGATACTCGTCTCTTTGACAGCATGTGTGTGAATTCAACGGATATCGGTCTTCGTTAGAACTCCTGGGCGAGCCGAACCCCTCGCAATGCCTGCAGGCCCTAAGAGTCACCTTGAAGTTAGCTCATTTTGTTTTGGAATGAGTGCTCTTATGTTATGCGTTCTGCTCCAAATCCGTGCAGACATGCTAAATCAAGACCTACTCCTTTGACAGAAATTAGAGTTCTCTTTGGGATCCCTTAAAACTTGCCTTGGTGGTTACCCCTTTGCAGGCCTCCGGCGTAACCTTCATTCTATTCTTCCTTTCCCACTAAGTATGTCAAGGGGAGCGGTCACGTAACTTATCTTTGTTTTTCAACTGGTTTCTAATTACCTCATCTTGATCATAGTTTTTGGCGTGCCGCCTTTCTGTCTGTCTGGGCGAAGACGGTCCGACCCTGTCGTATTTATGACAAGATCAGTTACATTTGGAAGTGTCTATCAGAGGTCTTCCTGGTTACAGGAAGCCTAAGTGTTTTGTAAGGACAGCGGTTACCTCCTTATGCACCTCGTCCTGAGAGTTTACTGCGTACTCTTATCTACGTACTAGGAGGGCAGAGGCGCCTTCTAGTCGTGACAATGCAGCCAATAGAAACTGGGCTGCCGATATCCAAGACGGAGAATTAATATTTCAGCATCTGAGTCTATATTTGGCACTGAATTGTCTGAAGCTACTGCGTTGCGTTCTCGTCGATGCCAGAAGTCTGACTGTAAGTTCCTTGTAGGTTTTCCCGTATTTTTGATCTGCTCGTTTTGTCTACAGCCCTTATTTTTCAGAAGTAGCTCTTTTAACATCCGGAGAGTTCCGCTCGACCAATTGTAATAAAATCTGAGATTAAGAACCATTTCCTGGGTCTGTCTGTCTACGCTGGCAGACAGTTAAAAAGACATTTGCCCTCAAATATTCCTGTCATTGGCATTGAATTTGGCAAGGGTAAAAGCGGGATCCAATTGTCTGAATCATAGCCTTCGCTATCCGGATTTGGGTGAGCCAAAGACTTGGGCTACTGCAATGTTCTGGTTGCAGCTGATTTGTGGGATAAATCGCTCCCAAGTTCAGCCATGTCGACAGAACTGCGCTGTTTTCGCCCCATATACTTTTAATTTATAATAGTCGGTATCCAGTTGAGAGTTTATCATCTCATAAAAAGGACTTCGTTTTCTGACGCTGGCCTCCGGCACTGGAAATTTAAACAGATACCGTTTTTCAACCGCAGAGTCGTCATTTTTTGACCTCCCGGCCTAAAAATTTCAAAGTATTTCAGAAGGCAACTTTCTGAGCTAAAAGTAAATTTGTGAACGTTGGTTGACCGGTGAATTCATGCGGGCCGTCACCTGCAGCCGCCTTATGTTGGATCTTACATACTTCCTTTTCAGCAGCACTGCGGAGTGAAAATCCTTGAACGCGTTTCGGTCATTTACCCTGCCTGTCTTTTTTACTAGAAAGCTTCTGCAAATGCGCGAACTCGCGTGCTTAGGACTTATCGGGTTCGTCTACGGCAGGTTTTTTTTAACAAATTATTCGCTATTCAAAATCAACTGTCCGCTAAAGCCGCCTAAGAAACACACGTTGCTGATCATTGTGTCTCCGCTCAATACTATTTGATGAGAACAGAAACCAGACATACAGATTTAAGTGATTTAATTGACTATGCATTTTCGATTCGGCGACCGCAGCAGGATTCCAGCCCGCGACAGGAAGGTCAAGAATCCAGTGCAGCCGCACCTAACTACCTGAGTTACAAGGTCCCGACCGAGAGCCATGAATTCTCCACATTGGGTTGGTAACTTAGCCCGGGTGATTAAAGCTTTGACCATTCTCTCGCGGATTCGAATCTCGCCGACGGCAGTATCGTTGCAACTTCGTAGGAAATTGATGACCGACTCGTTAGTTGCTACTGAGTACTTGTATTAGTAATGCCGTTAGTTCTGCGCTTGTCTTTCAAAACGGTCGCTGATCAGGTACGAAGTCCAAATATCAGGCACCTACCTTCTTCGCTTGGCTGCAGCGGACAGATTGCAGCAAAATTAACGAGCTGATCCGTTTTCCCGACGATGGCGTGGCCAGTGAGGTGTGAGCTTCACAGTGGACGCAGTCCGATGCTCTTTTCAATGCAGCAATGTGGTAGTCTGTTTGCTTTCGGTTACTGTATTCGGCCAACAGGAGTTGGCCAGTGAGGGCGTGTCACATTTCTCCAGTCAAATTGATGGCTAACATGTTTAGCTGTTACGCAATAGTCTCCTGCACATCCTAGAGTACCTGGAAAGAGTCATTTTGGACCTACGTTATATATTTTTTACTTCACGTAACTGCCCGCAGCGCGTTTCAAGTATATGAATGTCGACTATCACGATGAATTTGTTCACTAGGGCATTAATATTGGGGAAATAATACGCTTTTCTCTTCTGTTTGCGACTTGAGTGACTTGTTTGACTGTGCACGCAGCAACTATGTGTGGCTAGTCGTTGCATCCGTTTTCGTTGACGAGTACTCTGTTAGATGGGTCGCACATCCCAGTTTTCCATAGACAGCCGTTTGCTTGGGCCCTCATCGTCTACCACGCCGTCCCTGAGTACTCTCTCCTGTCAAACTTTAATTCTTAGTTCTCTTTGGTGTCGATCTGCGAAGTTTTCTGCTGGTATGCCAGTCAGCGAACCTTTTGTTGCACGCATAAGTACACGAAGAGCACGAAAATGTGGCTATTTAACACATACACAAGTGATTGTTGACTCCATATGGCAAGGCGTCCAGAAAACCGATCACAGTCCAGCTGCTGGATGCCAGTCAGGCAATTAAATCAAAGTTACCTTTCAAATTCACACTACACTTCCAGCGGCGACGCGCATCAGCGCTTTCCGAGCAGTCTCGTCAAGTACTTGGACTCGCGAACCAGCCCTGATTACCACCACCGCACTGAAGTATACGAAATGTTAAAAAATGGGCTCAAGAGCACAGGTTTGCTCTTGTTTTTTTTTCTCCCACCCTCTCGCCAATTCCAAGTAACATCTATGCAATGGGAGTCGCGTTTTTCTATAGTAGTCGCATCTCCCACGTTTAGCTGTTCACGAAAACTTGGAAGATCGCAAAGGCTGAATGAAGTATCGCGAGACCTACTAATGTCACTAAGTGCCAGTTTCTTCGTGTTTTGGCTTTGTGTCTGTTTGGCATAGTCGTACATCTCTAAAAGGTAATGAACAGAAGTCTGTCTATCGTAATACTTTTCGCCGCACTTAAAACAAACAAGACACATTTGTTTACGGACTTATAGAAAGACTGGGTGGGGTCAATTCGCTACGGATATACTGTAAACAGAGCACATGCTTCATTCTCTGATAATGAACCCGAGAGTGTCCCCAACGGCAAGTAATTACATCGTTCCCGTAGTTGTGATCTACTTATTCCTTTTCTGAATACATTCTTGCCCATTCATCTTTATGTCAGCTATCTTCTTCCAAGAAACACGTGGACCAAGACCTATAGTTCTTCGAGAATTCGGAACTCATTTTTCATTCCTTTTTCTCCTGTTTTCTGCAACTATCCCATGTATTTCTTTTCGATGCTCAATATTGTGTATGGATCCTTTATTCCTTTCATTTCGGCTAATCGGGACAGCTGCTTTTTTTCGAGGGAAATGTCGCCATTGCAAATACTCGGGACCGTGACTTTTCTAAGTCAAAGTCAACGGGGCAATCCTGACGGAATAGTTGATATCTAAAACCGAAAGCAAGACTATCCCCCAGCTATGCTTTCGGCCGTAGGTGGTAGTCTGCATATTGCATTCATGGCTAGTACAGTGGGTAACCGATCTCCTGAAATTTTGGCTGAAATTATGAAATGCGTCTTTGATTAGGAAGGATTACTTAGACGCGGTTGTAATACTGATTATCTTGAAGCATAATCCTATAATAATTCAGACTCAGCAGGATGTCGGCTTTGAATGCACCGCTTTTCAATCTCCTGTGGAAAGCATACTCGGTAGAAATGACTAATTAAGTAGCAAACATTGTTCATATTGATTTTCGATGATCCTGCAAATTCAAATATATTTTATAAAAACATGAGCAAAATATGTTTTCTTCTACTCGTTTGATAGAGAATCATGTCATCTTTATATTTTATGGACTCCATATGGTACCTTTTTAAGGCATAGAAGAATATGTGCTTTTCTTTACGCAGAACGCATGCACCTTGTAGACTGAAATCACTGAGCGCTAATGCAACGACTGATCAAGCTCCAAATCATTTGGGAATTAGAAAAATTTTTTAAAAACCTAATTATAATCCTTCTTCGAGTATAAAATATAAAGATGACATGATTCTCTATCAAACGAGTAGAAGAAAACATATTTTGCTCATGTTTTTATAAAATATATTTGAATTTGCAGGATCATCGAAAATCAATATGAACAATGTTTGCTACTTAATTAGTCATTTCTACCGAGTATGCTTTCCACAGGAGATTGAAAAGCAGTGCATTCAAAGCCGACATCCTGCTGAGTCTGAATTATTATAGGATTATGCTTCAAGATAATCAGTATTACAACCGCGTCTAAGTAATCCTTCCTAATCAAAGACGCATTTCATAATTTCAGCCAAAATTTCAGGAGATCGGTTACTCCCTGTAAGTACCTTGATCAGACATGCGGGCGTACAGGGGCTAAGACCGACAAACCAAGAACAGACTGCCGATCTAGGGGCGGTTGAGAGCAACAGCAATGGGGACGAGTACGTCATCGATCGCCACAGTCGCGTTTGATTAAGAGCATCACCGAAAATCATTTAAATACAGGAGTTTTTAGTTCTTTAATAGATGCTCACTGTTAGTTATGCTACCGGCTTAACAGGAAATGACAATGTGTTGTTAGCATCATTGAGCTTCGGATGACCGCCGGAATCGTTGAATTGGACCAAAATGTTTTGGTCTCATACGTTCAGAATTGCTGAAATCTGTTTTTTTGCCTTCACAATGTGTAGAATTACCTATTCCCTTCTTTTCATCAAAACGTTTGTTTCATGCAAAGCTGTGAAATATTTCTCTGAAGTATTCATCATCAGTCGTCAGTTAGCCGTAGCACTGCATTGCATGTTACGAGTCAGCAAAAGGAAAAATGTATCAATTCTGGGGTATTTAGTCTTTCCGGTTTGCTACCCAGTAAATTAATCATACCCTACATCCTATAATTTTTTACACACTTTTAAAATTGTGAAACGTGAGGCATAAACTTTCGGTTGATTTTGGAATTTTTCAACGATTGTGCAATTCCCGTTTTGCCATAGATAGTCCTTCGGTCGCTGCTCATACTCTTGGACCTTCGGAGACGAAGCTGCGCCTTGGTGATAGTCTTAATTACACCGGATTGACCCACCGTTCCTTTACGTGTTACCGCCTCGATAACTGTTTAAAGGGTGGAATCCTCGCGACTTCCATGTATGCCTGTGTAAAATGCCACATTACCCTCCCAGTATACATGATATTTCCTCTTAATTTTAGCGGCCATGCCCTGAGCGCTTGCAAACTTTCAGGTTGTCAGTAACGTCAACGTATGAAACGAGACAGCTATCTCTTCGTGCTATTTTTGTCTCCAACGTATCTTTCCTCTCCGCCGTTATTTTCCTCCTTGCCAGGTGAACATGCGTGTTGGAGTGCATACAGGCAAGGTGATCTGCGGTCTTGTAGGGACGCGTCGATTTAAATTCGATGTCTGGTCGAATGACGTCACACTGGCGAACAAGATGGAGTCCTCAGGCGAGGCGGGCAAAGTGCACATCTCGGAGGCGACGCTCGAATTTGTCAAGGAAATATATGAGGTCTCCGAGGCTGAACCGGTCCCGGGTAAGATAATTATTTCCTAGAAGGTAGTTGTTTTGTAAAGTCTACTTAATTCTTCGATGTTTTGCTAGAAGACGATCAGGCCATCGAAAAGTCACTGGAGAATACGGGAACTACGCGTTCCCATGTAATTTTTTGCTTTCTTAATCTCCCAGTCTTGCCAATGTGCCACTCTGAAAAAAATGGATTTGGTGTGTTGATTGAGGTAAATTGCCTGCGTCTCTTCAATAGATATTTCCTGACAAGGAACCATTCTGTATTAGGTCCATGTGAATTCCAATTTAGAGCCTTCGTAGAAGGCATGTTGGCAAACGATCGTGTTCTGTTTTTCCCCCTCCCGCCAATACACGTACGCAAATATACAAGCTTTGATGACCTGAAAACGTCTGTATGACACTGCCGTACGTCGGAAAGTTGTGGCAATTTGCTACTATATTGTGTCGTAACAATGTCTGAGACTATACGCAGTGCGCATTTATACAGGCTGTAGTCTGTCGGAGCCAGACTATTGTCCACCGCGAGCCCCGTGTAAACACGCAGTTCGATTATGGCATGTTTTAATTCCCTCTTCTCAACTCTCTAACTCCAACCTCCGCTGCCTTTGGTCGTCTCCGCCAGCTCTGGGTCCAAATCCACCAGTAAAATGTCCTCTATGCTCGAAATTCGACTGTGTAGATACATTTACAGAATTTAAAAGTGCTAGTAAACTTTCCACCGCGCCTTTTGCTCTGCGACCGACAGCTTAAAAACATTAGATGACGAAGACCCTCCACCGTAGGTGATGGAACTATGCGTAAGTTCACGAAAAGTGTCTAACCAATCGGATACCCAGGCCAAACGCATCTACTAGAACTCTCACTTAATACTGAACGACCTCCAGCCAGCTAAACACGCAAACGAAATATTGAAAGCAATATTATATTGGTTAGAAATAGCAATTTGTGCTCATAAAGCGTAAATGCCGAAAGTTCGAAAATTCATCTCAAATAAATAAGCTTACTTTGTAGTCGTTGATTAGGCCTGACCATGCGAACTGGTAAATAAATAAAATAGCATAAGTAGCGTTTAAATATTTTGGGGTAGTTTTTGGTGCTAATATCCTTCAGAAATTATTGTAATATGCAGATAGTTGCCTGATGTTCAACTATGTATTCCTTAAAACGATGTTACAAGAATCCGATGTAGTTTTTGGTCTTTGGATTGCGCAGATGCCCAGTTACAGACTCACGCGGCGCCAGCTGGGATTCGAGGCGTCCCTCCTTTTTTTCTCGTATAAAATCCTGGTCAGTGTACATTGTGGACCAAGAGGTGTAGTGGTACGCTTGTTGCGGTTTTTTCGCCGCGCCTTCTCCCGCCTCCGGTCTTCTTGACTCTGTTTTTACACCGGCTCGAGATGTGAGAGGAGGAGAGAGTGCGGTAGATGCGTCGCAAGTCCACTATCACTTTAACTTAACTCATGATCAAGTCACTGTCCCTGCTCTTTTCCTGCTGTGGAGCACACAATGGACATAGTCGGTCATGACGGTCGAACTGTCGCGATTAATAAATGGGACTACAATTTGCAAATGCAATCATAAACATACCACTTCGGGACAGCTTATTCTCCGTAAAATTGCAATATGCTTTCTGCCGCGGTGGAGTTTGATGCATTCCCTGACGTCCTTGAAATGCCATTGACTAGTGTATGGTTTTTGAAGTTCTTCACAAGCTATGTTGCAACAAAGTATTGCCTGGAAGGGCTATTATTTCATTACAGGGAATAAAATGACACTGACTTACAATTTGGATTTTTTAAATTAGAGTAAACTTCTATTTCTCCAAAAGTATCATGTTCATCCGCATCTAGCCTTACCTGTTGTACGCGGTGCGTAAAGTCACTTTTCAAGTTGACAACAGTTGTTCTGGTAAAAAAAAATCATCCAAATTAATTCTTTCCATTGAAGAAATACGCACAAATGCGCGAATGTGGTCTATGACAGGTATTAGTATAGGAAATCGCCTATTTTCAAGGTTACGTTTACTTCCGCCCAAATGGAGTCATGCCTGAATGATGTGAACTTGGCTATTTTCTGTATGAAAGCACTCGATTAAGAAGTTGCAAATGTAGCTATTTGCCAAATTAGTGTTCTATTCACTTTTGTCAAGCATTCAGTTACCGAAAATTCCCTTATTCAATCGTATACAACGTACTTTCCTTTTAATCATGTGCAACATTCTCATTCCGTCTTACAGTGCGTGACCGATCTCATGAAATGTTGACCGAAATTCTGAAATTCGTTTTCGATAAGGTAGGATTGCTTAAGTGGGGTTATGATACTGATTAGCATGCGGCATAATCCTATAGCATTTCGGACTCGCCAGGATGTCGGCTTTTATATGCACTCCTTTTTGACCTCCTGCAGAAACCGTACTTGGTAAAAAAATGACTACTTAAGTAGCATGCATTTTTCCTATGGATTTTTGATGGTCTTATAAATTCCAATATATCTTATAGAAAACGCCACAAAAATAAGCTTTCTTTTGCTCATTTGGTAGAAAATAACATTGTCCTTGCATTTTATGCACGAAGAAAGTGTATATGTAGGTTTTAAAAAAGTTTCCCAATATTCCAATATTTTTGAGCCTGATTTGCCATCGCATCAGTGTTCAGCAATTTCAGCCACCAAGATGCATGCTTCCCGCGTAAGGAAAATCACAAATTCCTCGATGCTTTTAAGAGGATACCCCATAAAGTTCATAAAATTTCGCAATGGATCCGAGGTGTGTTGTGCATTTCATGAGGAGCAGTAGTAAACGGACATTTGCGGTCCTGTATGCATGAACATCGCACGGTCTTAAAAACCTCACAATTGCAAACTTTTTAAAACATACGTATACACTTTCTTCGTGCATAAAATGCAAGGACAATGTTATTTTCTACCAAATGAGCAAAAGAAAGCTTATTTTGTGGCGTTTTCTATAAGATATATTGGAATTTATAAGACCATCAAAAATCCATAGGAAAAATGCATGCTACTTAAGTAGTCATTTTTTTACCAAGTACGGTTTCTGCAGGAGGTCAAAAAGGAGTGCATATAAAAGCCGACATCCTGGCGAGTCCGAAATGCTATAGGATTATGCCGCATGCTAATCAGTATCATAACCCCACCTAAGCAATCCTACCTTATCGAAAACGAATTTCAGAATTTCGGTCAACATTTCATGAGATCGGTCACGCACTGTACCTTTCGCTGTCAACATATAAATAATTGCGATTCTCCTGTTGTTTTAATGCATTTGTTGAAGCTGGTTTCCTTATTTTCACTACAATTTTCTCTCTTAGACATACGCCAGATTAAAGTGCTTGTGGAGTTTTTCAACAAGGAAGAGCAACGTTATGCAATCAAGCATACACAGGACCAAGCGCGTACGTTAATCTTGATCTTCATTTTTGTAGCCTGCTCAAGGCTCTCCTAAGTCGGCTTTTTGGACTTGTATTTCTCTGTCCACATTTGGCTATGCGTTGTGGGTGTCGTGCTGCTTACTACTGTTAATCATCCACTTCCTGCTGAATTCGATGCTGAAGACCGGAGTGAAGTTTTTCACGGGGACATTTTAAGGTCACTGCTCATCTAAACTAAACACCCCTGCAGCCTCAGTTACCTAGGTTTTGTGTCAGTGTCAGTGGCACTAACTTCCCCTCAAATGACACCTACGAAGTGGCGACCCTTTCCAAATTTTTCTTAAAGTTGTTTAAAGTGTGTTGGGGTAAAAATTCAATGTTCCTCTCCTTGCTACTTGTATGACTGAAAAGTCAATTGGCTAACATATGTTTTCGGTAAATTCTCATCAGGCCTGTACATTTACAAGGGAAGTGATCAGTCTAATTGTCGACAGGGTATAAATGTGTCTCGGGGGCAGAGTTAATCGGACTCCATGTTCTCACACCGCCCGCATGACGGAGTCAGCGTGTTGAGGACGCTGGAGT
>CACRXP010000037.1:1813210-1828548 GCA_902702965.1 Spirometra erinaceieuropaei | reverse complement strand
CTTTATATTCTCGTCTGACAGTTTTGCGACTTGTACGTCTAGGAAGGGCAGTTGATTGTCGACCTTGTTGGGAAATATTGAGTTTAAAAGTGCCTTGAAATCTTGCACGTCGCTCCTTTTTATTATAACGAATGTGTCGTCAGCATATCTGGCCCAGTTTTGTCAACACCTTTTTCCAACGAGCCCAAACACACTGCAGCGACAACGATGACAAGATGAAGGAGGTTAAATACTTACGTGCCTTATCTGAAGCCAACGGTTACCCGAAGTCATTAATACTCAATGTCTCAGGAAGCCCCACTTTGGGCGATCGAGCGAGGAGGAACCAAATTCTCGCTGTCGATCCCCTACATGCATACATACATACAAACATACATCGATAGTTCGATCGTCGTGTTCGGCGATGTCCAACGCGTGACCCACAGTAGATTGTGGGAGCAGGGACGGCGACTTGCGCAGGGGTTTATAGTGCCAGTGGACTTGCGCTGCATCTGCCACACTCTCTTTTCCTCCCTCGCCTGGGTCCGGTGTCAATACAGAGTCGAGAAGACCGGAGATGAGTGAGGCCGCAGGTGGATGGCTTGGACGGATCTTCACCTTGGCTTTTCAGTACACCCCCTGGTCCACGCAACAAATGACCAGGATTTTGACCAACACAACAGAGATTTGGAGGCCGGCACGGCCGAAGCCGCACCTAGGCGTGCCGCCAACGCCTGGCCCGGAGAAGGGGGAGGATGGAAGTGGTGGTTCGGAAGAGCAGTTCGAGTTAGTTGGGGACGGAGAGGACGAGGAGGAGGCGAGTGGAGGGAAGACGGTTGGTGCGATCCGAGAGGTGCAGTTGATCCGAAGATGTCCAACAAGTCCTCTTCGAGCCCGGAATGTCCGTTGGCACCGAGGACACGTTGAAAGCGGTTGTGCGCGGCGTTGCGGAGTGGGCGCAGCTGTGATTTGCGTGCTTTGCGTTCGACTTTGTCGACGGCGATGCGGTTGGCTTCATAGATCGCAGCGCCTGTCTTCACTGTCCTCCTCCAGGTCGGCCGGTCGTGGGCGAGATCTTCCAATTTGGTCGGGTTAATGTGTAGACGTTTCAGGGAGGACTTCAGAGTACCATTGTATCGGCAAATTTGGCCTCCATGACGTCGAGAACCTCCGACGACGTCTCCGTAGAAAAGTCGTTTGGGTAGCCGCACGTCGTCCATGCGCACCAGGTGGCCGCTCCAACGCAGACGCATTTGTCTCATCATGGTGTAGATGCTGAGGATTCCCATCCTCTCCAGCACATCAGTATCGGGGATTCTATCCTGCCAGCTCAGCCTCAGGATGCGACGAAGACAGCTGAGATGGATGTAGTTGAGTCGGCGTGCCTGCTTCGTGTACACTGTCCAAGTCTCCCCTCCGTACAGCAGCGTCTTCAGGATGACGGCCTTGTACATCTTTAGCTTCGTGCTCAGTTGAGGACCGTGACGATTCCAAACTGTGCTTTGGAGGCAGCCGAAGGCTTGACTGGCTTTCGGAATCCTGTGGGCGATTTCGTCATCGATTTCGGTGCTGCGGGAGAGGGTACTGCCCAGGTACGGGGAGTTCTCCACCACTTGCAGTTGGATTCCGTTCACGCTGAGTTGCGGCGCGTTGGGGGAAGGGCTGTGTTGGGTGGCGGTTGATGCATGATCACCGTCTTCTGCCTGTTGATGACCAGACCGAAGTTCTCGCAGGCGGGGAGAAGAGGTCCATGCTCCGTTGCATGTCCTCTTCCAAGGCGGTCTTCAGGACGCAGTCGTTGGCAAACAGAAGTTCGTGAACGGTGGTAGTGGATACGCGCGATTGGATGTGCATCCCCGGTGCGGATCCCCGGGCGTTTATCACGGTAGGCCTCCATCAGCATTGCAGAGAACATAAGACTAAAGAGAGTGGGCGCCAGCACGGATCCCTGCTTCACTCCGTTGGTCACTGCGAATGCCTCCGAGACAGCTCCGTTGTCCGTGACTGGCGCCATCATGCCGTCGTGCAGCTGACGCACCATCGGAATGAATCGCTCGGGACAGCCGAACTTCTGCATGATCTTCCGAATCTTTCCTTCACGGTAGGAGGCCCTCTTCTAGATGGTTATTCAGGCGTTTGAGGAGGATGCGAGCGAAGATCTTCCTGACGATGTTCAGCAAGGAGATGCCACGGTGATTGTCGCAGAGTTGGCGGTTTTCTTTTCGTTTGTATAGATGCACGATTGTCGCGTCTGTGAAATCTTGCGGGACTTCACCTTGACGCCACATCTCCTGGAAGAGCGCAGTCAGGTGATCCATTAGATGGGAACCACCGTACTTGTAGACCTCAGCAGGGATTGCGTCCGATCCGGGTGCTTTCCCGCTGGAGAGTTGCTGCACGACCCTGAAGGTTTCCTGGAGAAAGGGCGGGAGGTTGAGGTCCACGTTGGTCTCTAGTTGCGGCAAACGGGCGATGGCGGCGTCGGAAATAGTGGAGGGGCGATTGAGGACGCTTCGGAAATGCTCGGCCCATCGCTGTAGAATTTGTGTCTTCTCAGTCAGGAGGGTACTGCCGTCAGCGCTGAGGAGAGGAGCGGTACCTTTGGTCTGCGGACCGTAGGCAGCTGTGATCGCGGAGAATAAGTTTTTCCACTCGTTGCGGTCCGCGTACCCTTGGATCTCCTCGGTCTTACGTGCAGACATGACGTCCTGCATCTCGCGCAGGCGCTGTTGCATGAGGTAGCGACTGCGGTAGAAAGCAGCTCTGTTGTCGTCAGTGGGGTGGTCTACGTAGGCTTTGTGTAGGCGGTTCTTCTCAGCAAGCAGATTGCTGATAGCGGCGTCGTTGTCGTCGGACCAGTCCTGGTGTTGGCGGCGTGCTCGAACGAGGACGGCTAACGCCGTCGACTGGACCGTGTCTCGCAGTTGACACCATCGGTTCTCCAGGGAGGCGTTCTCGGCAGCGGCGGCGGCGGCGGCGACGGCAGCGATTGGAAAGTTGTCTAGCCGTTGAGCTAGCACATTGCTTAAGTGAAGATGGTGAGCGGGCAAAGACAACAAGGTAATATTCAGCTTACCTGGGGGTGGCTTACGTTGTGGTCTCCTGCGAGGCTGTAAGCGAATACGCGTCTTGGCGAGGACGAGGCGATGGCCGGTCCATCCGTCAGTGTCCGCGATCGCCTTTGTCACCAGCACGTCCCGCCGATCTCACCTCCGGACGAGGACATAGTCCAGCAGGTGCCACTGACGCGACTTAGGATGCCTCCAGGTGGTCTTCTCTCGCTCCGGCAGACAGAAGGTGTTCGTCAGGATGAGGCGGTGTTCTGCGCAGGTGCGGAGCAGCAGCAGACCATTGTCGTTTGAGCCGCGGAGACCGTGGGGACCCAGCACTTCTCTCCAGGCAGTATGGTCTGTGCCGACGCGGGCGTTGAAGTCACCAAGGACAATCAATTTGTCCGCCTTCGATACAGTCGCCAAGAGGGCGTGCAGGTCCTCGTAGCATTTTTCTCTTGCGGCTTCGGGACAGCTCCTCGGGGGAGCGCAGGCGCTGATGATGGTGGTGAATTTACCCCCCACCCCGGAGAGGCAGACGGAGGCTCATCAGGCGATCGTTGATGCCCTGCGGCAAACAGGGCAGTCGTCCCACGATGTCGTTCCGAATGGCGAAGGCGACACCCGCGTCCCGTCGCTCTGCCCTGGGTCGACCGCTCCAGAAGAAGGTGTAGCCGGCACCCACCTCCTCCAGTTGGCCTTGTTCGGATAATCGGGTCTCGCAGAGTGCGGCGATGTCCACCTTGTAGCGCGCCAGTTCTCGTGCCACTAGCGCCGTCCTCCGTTCCGGTCGGTTGCTCCTCGGATTGTCTAAAAGGGAACGAACATTCCAGGCTGCCAGAGTGAGCGGGCTCACCCTGCCAGTCTGGTGACAACGAGTGGGGCGACGGGAAGGAGATGGAGAAGAAGGTGACGAAGGAGAAGAATAGGCAGAGGAAGAGGAAGAAGAGGTAGGATGAGGAGAATGAGTATGGTTGTTGTTGTTGTTACTGGTATTGTTGATGTTTCGATTTTGATTGTTTCGACCATGATTAGACGTCTGCGGCCCTGGCTAGCCTGGAGACGGCGTGGTACCCAGCAATGTTTAGTCCACCTTTTCTAGGCCCTTCCCCTCGTGGGGGCTGGCAGTGCCATCCCTGAATAGGGCTGCCATGTGCCGTTGTGACACGGCCGAACTCCTCTATGGGACCACGACTTCGGGTTGTAGTGGAGAGCGACTCGAATTCGCCGTAAGCCGCGGTCTCCGACGGCGTAGGTGGGCGCGTCAAGGCGATGTCGATGTAAAGATCCATCCCGTCACCGGCTGTCCAGCGGCGTGCAGAGACGAACCACGTCACGACGGTGCCGACGCAAGGTTCCATCCGACCTTCCATCCAGCGGAATCCGCAAACCCTGTGCACACGGCACAGCGCACAGGGCCCCCTCACCTGGTTTAGCCCGCCGGTCGAGACGGTTGCCCGGGGTGTGGCCGCTGAGCAGGTGGAGAAGAAAATGACGGAGCAGAAGAATAGGCCGAGGGAGAGCAAAAAGAGGCAGAATGAGGAAGAGAGTGAGTATTGCCGTTGTTGTTTCGATTTTGCCTGTTTCGACCGTGAGTTTTTCGTCTGCGACCACGATGCGCCTGCAGACGACGTGGTTCCCCAGCAATTTTTAGGCCAGCTTTTTTAGGCCCCCTCCGAAGAGAAGCAGTGCCCGGTCCCTGAATAGGGCTGCTTGATGTGCCGCGCGGCCGAACTCCACTGTGGGCCACGAATTTGTTTGACAGTGGAAGAACGACTCGAATTTGCCAATGGCTTACGACATTGCCGTAAGTCGGCGGTCTCCTACGGTGCACCAGATGGGCGCGAGCCAGCGACGCCGATTCGAAGATCCATCCCACCGGTTGGGTCAACGGCGTATCAGGCGGAGCCTCGTCTCGACGATGCCGATGCGATGTTCCACCAACCAGCTGACCAACAGCGTAGACGAGACCTCTTCACGACGGCGCGGACACGGTGTTCTATCCGACCAACCGTCCAGCGGAGTCCGCAGTACCCTGTGCACGTGGCACAACGCGCACAGGGGGTAACCGCCCTCACCTGATTTAGCTCGTCGGTCAAGGCGGTTGCCCGGGGTGTGGCCGCTGAGCAGAGCCCAGCTACGTGGGGCCACATGTGAGAGTTGGGTGCCAGCAAGTGGACGCTAGGCGTAGGCCCACCTCCAAGCAAGTGAGCAACCACTACGACCATCACTTGAACCCACCGCTGACACCCCTACATCCCACATGCATACATACATACATACAGTGCGTGGCCGATCTCATGAAATATTGGCCAAATTTCTGCAATGCGTTTTCGACTAGGAAGGATTAATAATATAGCGTTGTAATATTAATTATCATGTTGCACAATCCTATAGTATTTCGGACTCGCCAGGATATCAGCTTTTGAATGCACTTTTTTCTGACCTCGCGCAGAAGCAGTAGTCGGTAAAAATGACTACTTATTAGCATACATTTTTCACATTGATTTCCGATCCTCTTATGATTTAAAAGTTATTTTATAGAAAGTATGCACAAAATATGCTTTCCTTTAAATATCTGGTAGAAAATAACATTTTCTTCACATTTTATGCCCGAAGAAAGTGTATATTTGGATTTTGAAAAAGTTTCCAAATTCTCGAATAATGTTGAGCCAGATCAGCCGTTGCATTAGGGTTTGACGATTTCAGTCTACAAGCTGCATGCGTTCCGCGTAAGAAAAGTCATATATTCCTCTATGCCTTTAAGAAAGTACTGTATAGAGTTCATAACATCTTGCAATAGATACGGGCTGTGTTGTACATTTCACGAGGAACAATGTTAAACTGACGCGTGCGATACTTAATAGTTGAACATCGCACGGTCTTGAAAACCTCATAATGAGGGACTTATTTAAAACGGAAGGATAACCTTACTTAAGGTACAAAATACAAAGAAATGTTATTTTCTACCAGACATGTAAAGGAACGCATATTGTTGTGCATGCTTTCTATAAAATAATTTTGACTTCATAAGACTATCGAAAATCAATGTGAAAAATGGATGCTACTAAGTAGTCTTTTTTTTACCGACTACTGCTTCCGCGCGAGTTCAAAAAGAAGTGCATTCAAAAGCCGACATTCTGGCGAGTCCGAAATACTATAGGATTATGCTACAGAATAATTAATATTACAACGCTATATTACTAATCCTTCCTAGTTGAAAACGCATTGCAGAATTTTGGTCAATATTTCAGGAGATCGGTCACGCACTGTATCTGCACACACACATAGCTGCTGTCTCCCCGGAGTGGTTTAGCTCATTGGAAATATTGAATGCCTATACTAGTTTTAAAAAAATCAGCAATCGCCCTTTCAAAACGGCAGACCTTGCTGTCTGCAAACCCATACACTGCTATGTTAATATAGCCGTCGTCTGTGGAACTCGCGCCTCAGTATAAAGATAAGAGAACGACGAAGTATCTTTAGGTTAGGTCTCTTTCCAAGTAGGTCACTTAGATAAGTGATTAGCAATTTGATTCGTCCTGGACGGCAAAAATGAGTCACCTGCCATGCGGCCTTGGATCGACAGCCAGCTGATCGACGTGGACTCCTGATCCGCGATGTGAGATTCGCCCTCGAATTACGTGAGATCCTTACGCCATTAAGTCTCATTTCAACGACTATCGGAACATGCCAAACATGTGCTGAACGTTAGCGAACTAGGTATTCGCGCTGCCGTCGATCGATGAGTTTGTAGAGACCACGCCACAGGGTAGAAAGCGGCAACGATCATCATCTCACGTTCACTCAATTTGAGTGAACCCTCGTTTGCGGCGGTGGTTTATGCTAGAGTGCACATTTGTCAGGAGGTCGTGCCTGTGACAGTGGTGGAGCGCAGTGCTGAATTTCGAACCAGCCACGGTCTAGATGCCTTTAAGGTGAGGTTTTTTAGCTACCCCAAGGACAACCCCAAATGAACTGAATATTAAATATCTGAACCTGCATTTAGGCATACTAGATCTGAACAGCCAAGTAAACGTCAGTTTGAGACCGGGACTAGTTCAAAAGGGTTGAGAGACTGCGCGCTGCCTTTGCCGCAGAAGCCCTCGAGACTGCATTCCGATAGTACCAGGATTAGCGCGACGGAATAAGATTCAGCGCATGTTTACCTAGAACCAGCTTCACAAATCCCATGTAATTACTGCCGCGACCAAAATCCTTCTTTTCTGGAGATGATATCAAATAGAAAGGCTTCAGGGGCTGCAAAATAACAGACTGACCCCCATGATAAAGAAACTTCAAGGATATGCTGAGAATGGTTAAACAAGAACCTCCTCGTGACAAGGAGGAAATTAGGTGGCGCTCAGTACAGGGAGATCACGCCACTGCCTAGTTTAGACGAAACCACCTTGTTGGCAGAGAAGTATACGACACTGGAATGCTGGGTTGAGCATTGATGATGCGTCCCAAACAGCCTTTCCTCTTTCGGTAAAGGAACCGGTGGTATATATCCTCGAGTTGACACCACCGATCTTGATCGCAGCCCTCCATGTAGAAGAAAAGAATAGCTTAGCAGATTTCCAGTGGGAAATCTATATGCTCCGACTCCCTTCCAGCAATGCTGCCGAAAGTATGATATTCAAACTCTACACAGACTGGACATCTCCCAGGTGTAGAGAAAACTAATCCGACAGGGTCTCAAGAATCTCATCATTCTCCACCTTAATAACGAAGGGCGGCCGAATCCACGATAACAACCTTCATATTGCTCCTCTTAGTACGGCTAATGAAATCATGGTTCCAATTCTCCCTGAATGCTTGATTTCAAACTTAAGGCGCAAACATGTGGTGTTGGGGCAATGTTGGTTCTATAAACATAATGGAACGAATGCACGATATTCGGTGCGTGTGAACGTATGAGAAAGCGACACGAAACTGGGTCTGACCGCTATAACACAGTTTTAAGTCTCGCGAAGGTCTCCAACACCCTCAGTCGTAGAAGTTTGAAAAATAATAGTGAAACGGCGATGCTCCAGACGGCTCTTGCTGACGGTCAGAGGGCTGACATGACAGGATGCGTCACAACTGGTTGATCACTGAGGCCTTCGTCGCAACCGATGGAGTGAAGCAGGATAGCGCCTTCTCCCAGTCCTCTTCAGCCGCGTGTACTGCAGTTATAATTGATGGCTATTACGGGAAAAGGCAAGAAACGGCTGTCCGGCGTCTATGGCGTACACGCACGTCGTCCAAATCTCCAGAACCAGAATAAAAGGCCTACTTTTTACTGGCGATCGACCATCGAAAAGGGCAAGTGAAATGGATTTGCGGCGGAGTCGAGACCTTCTCGGCCCTGAGTGCACGAACATCAGATGACCGTCAAAAGCGAGGAGATGGCTGTTATGCGTCAAGCACCACTAGCGGTGGAGTTTGCCGGACCCGCAGTCACCGTCCTATGCCCCGAGAAGTGCGATCTGAAGAAGCAAACAAGTCGGGGAATCTTCAGTCCGGTCCTTGGCTGCTCCGTATCGCGTGGCACGTTTCTAAACATCGAGCTGAGGAATTTCAGTCGTCGCCCTGATGACAGTCTACGATACTGACACCTGGACAGTACCAAAACCAGCCGAGAGAGCTCGATCATTTTCACCAGCGTTGTCTGATAAGAAAGTGGAGGGACGTATATCGGGTCCAACTCTTATCTCCAACAGTTCCGCACTGCATAAGCAGTTCCAAATTCTATTAGCAACTATCACATAAAGAAGTCTCCACCGGCACGAACGGAAGAGAGCAAACTAAACGTCCCATCAAAATCCGTTTGGATCAACCGAGTTCCGACTCACAGTAGACATAAGGACATCCTGAACTATTGTTATTGGAGTGACAGCATTTCAAGCAGCTAGATATACTGAGCAAGGGAAGTTGTGTGAAGAGGTTTGCTTATTAGTTTTGCTGAGAACTGTTTGGCTCGCTCGTGGACAGTGGGTCGGCTCTCGGTGAACGTTTCCTGTGAAAAAGAGGTCCCGTGTTTGAGGAATAAGTGATCGCGGACCCCCAGGCGATGGAGCCCTTGGGTATGACTGCTTAGTTCCCAAAACAAGACTTCAGAATGCGGTCATGCATCAGAGCGGTACTACGTGTGGCTTCTGTCCATCATCCGCCAAGCCGTCGCTTAACTTTGTAAAATTTAAGAGATTCTATCCAATCTCTCCTACTACACGACGGCCCGCCACGGCCGACCAAGCCAATTTGCTCACCCGCCTAGACTTCACCCGCTTACAGCGAACCAACAATACTGTCCCAGAATACGGAACCTAGGGAAAGATTCATCTGACGCCACATGTTAGTTAATCCTGACCACTGATACCCTCTAACAGTATCCCAAGTCAAAGCACAATCTGACGAAAATTTTCATCGACTGCGACGAGAAACCAGTCGCTCCACGACTGGAATCGAGTTAACGCACGAAATAAGCCTCCCGCCCCGAACATCGATTAGGTCAAAGATTCGGGTCCGTAGGCTTTGCTTGAAACCAGATGTTAGGGGAACAAACGCACTGCACACTAGTGTGGTATCATATAAGTGGCTCTGATGTTCGAACAGCGAGTGACTTAAGATAATCAATTGCTACGAGGTTACATTCGGGATCATAACGCTTTAAAGGCGCAAAACGTCGCCTCTGCGCAACTGTAACCCACAAAAGTCGACATACAGAGTGAATTTCACAACCACGGATGGTGCACATCTCAACTGTGAAACTTCAGGGCAGATCCGAAGCCCTACTCCGATGGCACGGCGAAAAGCGATGAAAGTCCTACGGATGCTTGGTGAACTCTGCAGCGCCACTTTTCCTAAACTCATTAAAACTGCCAAACACTGAGGTAGCGGATTTGAATTGAAAACTCTGAAAAGGAGAAGTATCCGAAGGACAGCCGGTACAACAGACAGCGAGGGAAAGACTACCCATCAAGATGAAACAAACTTATGTACAAGGGGCGCTGAATTTACAGAAAATTTAAAAAAAATAACATGGACCAAAATATTTCTAAAAAAGTTAGGTAGCACAAGCAACATGCTGAAGGGACAAAGGATAGGTCGATAAAGTCCTGTGTAAAGACCCTCATTGAAGAGAGAGCGGCGAAGTGACTTCAACTATTGCTGTCCAGTATAGTGTACGGGTGACCATTTCTGACGGCCAATAATCAGCCATAGTGTAATCGCAAGGGAGGCTGGGGCATCGGTTCGCGAAGGGCATCATAGATGTCCAGGCTCGAATCTGATGCAAACTCTACAATGTGTTGGTATAGGTGCCGTTCGAGAATGCCAACACTGGCATAGAGATCAGCCGTCAGGTTCTCAATCGTCGTGAAGCGCAGACCACCGTAGTCAGTCGGCTGTGTGGTTTTCGGTTGAGAGTCAACCGTAAAGTCGTCCGCCGTTATGGTCGCATTATCGTCATCGTCATCTTCGTCTCCATAGTGCCCCTCCGGGTTATCTTCCCCATTCTCCCTAGAGTCCCGATCACTGTTAGCCAAAATCTCCCCAGAGGCAGCTGGGAACAACTGTTCACCGGAAGGCGTGCGTTGATAAATGCTTCCATCATTTTTACAATCACTGGAATCAGTAGCGAATACGAAAAGGTTGCGAACAAATGCCATCAGATCTTCACGGAGAATTTCGCAAAATCGGTTCGCAGGTTCTTCTGGGCCGAGAAACCCCCAAGCAAGGGCCGGAGAAACAGTTTCCACAACACGGTAATAGTGGGCGAAGAAGCCATCTGGATATTGCAGTAGCTTGCGCTTAGCTGTTAGCAGGGTCCAGACTGCCGAATCAAGGGCAGACTTTTTAAAGCTGGTACTTAGCCAGTTATTACGGGTTAGAACGAGGATGGAGGAGGGTGGGTTGCCGAGATTCTCCAGAGCGTCAAGTAAAAGGCGGTCGAAGACGATATCATAGATGTTGAGAGCCTGGACCCCCTTGTTGTACAGTTCATCAACAAGCTGACTGTGTGCTTCAGGCGATTGTGATGCCTTCATAAAACTAATCAGTGCCCTGCAGGAAGAAAGGAGTGAAAAATAATGGTCAGCTCCAAGTCCAAATGAGATGCTCAAACGGAAGCAAACGTTATGCCTGTGGGGGGTAGTGGCAGAACCTCCTTTTAACCCATGAAACCATGTACTAAATAACAACAGAAAATAATGATAACAAAACGATGATTATGAAAATCGACCCGTCTGCGTATTTGCCTTAGTCTGAAAAGTGAACCCCTGCGCCTTCAGGGACGGGATGCTAGAGGCCAGTTTCATAAACAAGCTCGGTTTAGCGACAGGCATCTGCCGCCTGGCGACAAAATATGATGTAAAGGAGAATCTATGAGTCCTGGTGTTTGGCTTTCTGTCTGAAGCACTCCTGTTCTCGAAAAGCCCAGTGATTCTTTCCTAGATCCTTCTGCCCAAATGTTTGTTTACCCGCACTTCTGGTGTCCGCTGAACGAACTATTTTAGACACTTTCAACCAATTCTCCTCCACTTCCTCGGACGCCAGGCACGGTGACTAAAATGCCGTTGCTTTTTGTGGCTAACCTGGTTCTGAGAGGCCTAGACAGAGACCGTCCTGCTTGTGCATGTGCATTGCCTAATTACGAAGAGCCTTCAATACTGATCCACTTCCCTGGTCCTGTCCTGGTTAGATTGTTTTCCGAGTTGAAGATTATTGTTCTTCTCATTTTCCATGTTTAGTCTGGCAGTGGGCGAACTATTTCTGCTTTTAATAATAGTGCATCGTCCAATGATTGTTTCTGTTAAGTATGTTGATAATGCGGTTATTGGTTGCCCTAGCAAAGATGAGTGCTCTCGAACTTCCAAGGCTTGGATCATAACTCAGCACTGTTGCTGGAAAATGGCCAAACAATTTTTCAGTCAAGTTACTGAAGTTTATTCTAGGTCTACAGGCTCAGACCGAAATTTTTATGCATGAATATCTGGGCCGAAGTCCATCAGCCACAGTGGGTAACCGCGTAATATTCATTAACTGCCGATAGGCAGCTAGTAGTATATTTCAGGATAAGGGCGTACCATACTGACAGCACAGGCACCAGCCAAAAGCCCACACGAGCGTGGTTCGCCTATATTCTGCCGCTGCATGGCACAGCCGTGAGGAGTCCGGCTCATTAGTTGATGGGTTTGTTAATTTTCCGCCAAATTATTTTCAACTATCAGATTTCAAACTCGGTCCAGACACTTAGCGTTGCCTCCCAAAATACTTTGGAACCATCAATATGACCTTCAACTGGAACTGACAAAAAATTATGCACCCGTTTCGAATCGTTCAACAGATGACGTGAGCAAAACATAACTAAAGTTTGTAAAACTAGGCAGCACTACTTACTGTTCGCCGACGACTGTGTACCGAATAGTACTACCGAATTGGTCATGCTGTGGAAAACTAATTCCGTAAAAAACTAATTGAGAATAACAATATGGCGAAATCAATAAGTGCGCAACAACTGACGTTAACTGTCGAATAGACTGAACGTACGACCACTACCGACTACCCACAGTGTGCTGATAGGAAGCGGTTTTCATACCCAGGGAACTGCCTCAAAGAGCATAACCACAAATGGTAATCCGGGTCTCCACAGTCAACTAAACCTTCGGTAGACTACAAACTTCAGTGGCGAGTCGCGCGCGGAGGCGGATAGCGTCGTTCTCTTGACAACACTCAACGATGTACAGGCTCAGATAGGACAGCGGGAATAGTGATGAAACTAAGCAATAAAGCGGTCGCAGCGAATAACGGACGCCGACATCTTAGAATCGATTAACATGTCAAAAAGCACTTCAATGTTAAGCCAGATTTAAACTTGATGGAGCGGTCATATGGAGAGGATGGTTGATGAGCGTCTCCCATAACCACTGCTGTGAGGCAGATTGGCTGCAGGCTTTCGTGAAAAAGTAGGGAAAAGGTAGCAAGGACACCATTGAGACGTTACTCAAATGTCACGAAATTAATCAGGAAACTCAGGAAACTTTCACACAGTATTTGTGGGTATGGCTATCTACCGCGACGGAGTGACCTGAAACCATTGAAGCTAAATACAGAAGATAAGGGAAGCGCAGCAAGGATGAAGAAAAGGAATACAGTGGAACAAATGCGGGAAGAAGCAACTCACGTGTTCTAATAGCCAAAGCAGAAGATGTGGACAACGGACACCGCTAACAACAATCGCCCATTCCTTCCCTGAACTTCGAGCGTGCTCCGGGTCTGGCAGTGTCAACCTCCGCAAAACCGACATTACGCCTCGCGCCAATTCAATAAACACAACGCATGGCACTCAAGGGCCATAAATTATGCAACCGCCCATACAACTCAACCGGATGACGAGAACATGTCGGCCCAACTACTTCTGTGACTTCTGTGGCTCTAACGTTGACAAAATGGACAAAATGCAGATGCAGAGGTTTCGAAACCGGGGGTCATGCACTATGATCTTGGTTACGGCTCACAGTGCTTCGCATTCTATAGCAATTAGAAGTCTATATTGGTAGCACAAACTTGGCGTCCACCTAGGTTCCAACCACCCGCAACTGTTCTCTAACAATAAGAGCAAAACCCCGACTGGAATATACTGTTGACGGTCAGCTCTGAGTGCACCACAGTACCACTCATAGAAGAATATAATCCACCAAGTAAACTACACGTACAATTGGGCAAATATAGCTGTCCTTAAGTAAGATTGGCGGAGTACCATTTCGTGCCGATCTAACCAAGTTTACGAAATGATGTAGCCAGGCATGACCATTGTCTATAATGTGCAGCTTGTCACAACCACGTGAAATCTTCGAGCTAGGCATGGACTAGCAGGGAGGCAAGCCCCTAGGGAGAAATAAAAGCTTCCGTGCCGTTTTTTCACGGCACGTGGAAGACTGGAAATCAAACAAGCTCATTGTAAAGGCATGAAAGCTACAGGTTTGATGACCTGAGTAAGAATTCGTTAATAGATAAATCAGATCCCCAATCCAACTTCCCATCCCCTAGCTGTAGTGTTATCTGCTCCATCTTAGCAAGACGTTAACCTACGCACTGTAAGTGCAGAAGCGTACTATGTTCTCATCCGTCACTGACAGGTTCTGTCGACAAGATGTCGATAAGTCTCAATTAGAGTCTCAGCAACATGGTTAAGTAAGGCTATGAGGATCAACGGAAGAGGAATACTTCCGAGCAAAATGCGAATTAAACATGTATTTTCTCCTAAAGGATGCTTGCTTTAGCAGGTCAGAGTTTACTGACGGGGTTAGAAAGTCAGAACAAAACTTTGAAAACAGGCTTACTTGAAAGCATTGTCAAATTCTTCTGGGGAGTAGCCTAAACAATTAAGAAGTCCACAAGTCAGTGAGGAGACTGTCTGGGTGAGCCATTCCACGGAATCTGGGTAAGAAAAGAGCAAGTCGAATCCTTGCCGGATGCAAATCAGTTTGCCCAAGTACTCCACGTCCGATCCGCATTGCATTAATTCCGTTCGCACGGACCTATGGCAGAAAGGGAATGCTCCAAATACGAGACATAATGTTAACGGGCTGATGCAGACCGCTAGTGATAGGTAAGTGGTCAAATAGTCCGGATATGATGTCCACGACAAAGTAAATTTCTATTCAAAAAGGAGTGGCCGGGTGGGCAAACAAAAGTCCACCCTACGAACAGAAGAATTTCAACATAAGTGGAAAACCCTAGCAACATAGGTCTAGGAGCCTTTGAAAGTATGTAAATCATCAGCGTAATTCGCACAGTTCGTAGGATCGGAAGTATTCGAGGATTGCTGAGACAAACATGAGAATACTTAATGGTTTGCAGTCTGATTGACAGAGGACGTTACTCCTTACGCGCAGCACTATCCCGGGCAAAGGATTCCATACCCAAAGAACAACAAAGTAAAGTCATTTACCGTATCCCCTGTGCTAACTGCCGTTGCGTTTATGTTGGTCACACGGGTCGACAACTTGGGACTCGCATTGACGAACACAAGTTAGCTATCCGCCGACGCGACCCCTTATCTCTCGTGTTTGCACACGCTGTTGATTGTGACCACTGTTTCAATTGGGACGGTACCGAAGTGGTCGCCATGGCTAACACCAAACATGCACGGGAATTCCTCGAAGCTCGGCACTCCGGTGCAGATAGTATTAACAGCCATATTGACCTAGATGTCCACTACGAGGGTCTCCGATCACGGTGGACTAGCTGGCGCCCACCTTATGAACAACAACAGCTAATGCGAGCCCGGACATGCATGATCTCGCCGACACGCCATTCCTCCCT
>CACRXP010000037.1:1790693-1811466 GCA_902702965.1 Spirometra erinaceieuropaei | reverse complement strand
CTCCTGCACCCATCACAACACGATGCACACCTCCCCCTCACAAGGTCGTCTGCTAACCTCTGTCTGCGTCCTCAACCAGCTGTGTGACATTGCCACCTCTCACTTTTCACTTTGTCTGACGACGAGTTGGTGCAACCAGCTCGAAAATTCACGAGTAAAACTCTATTTCCGACGGACTTCCCCCTTTCATATATGTATATATATCGAAGTCGAATGTGTGCTTTGGGAAACGAAGTTTATTGTGAAAATTTTCGACTCGGGGAACCGGCGTCGAAAATTTGCACAATAAACTTCCTTCCCCAAAGCACACATTCGACTTCGACTTATCTTTCTTCGGATGCCTACCTTCCAACAAATATACATATATAATGGTAGGGGGCGCTCACCAATCGTTTCTACGGAACTCACTCGTTCCGTTGTGCCTTATAGGCTCTCTCGAGCCCAACCAGCAGCCGCACAGCGGCGCATGATGTATGTAGGCTGAATGGCATTACCGACAAAGACAAGGGAGACTGGAATGACCATTTCTGGCTTATTAGCCGTCGTCAGCCAGTCATGCCCAAGCCCGAAGTGTGGAACACCCGAGCCTCGAACTCGCGACCTGTTGGTTTGGAAGTCCACGCCTCTAACCACCGGGCTACGAGCCCGTTGCCCTGTCGGTTTTCGATCGGGAAGATACAATGGTAGGGGGCGCTCACCGATCGTTCATACGGAACTCACTCGTTTCGTTGTGCCTTAAGGGCTCTCTCCGGAGCCCAACCAGCCCAACCATTGTATATTCCCGATCGAAAACCGACAGGGCAACGGGCTCATGGCCCGGTGGGTAGAGGCGTGGACTTCTAAACCAACAAGTCGCGAGTTCGAGACTCGGGTGTTCCACACTTCGGGCTTGGGTATGACTGGCTGACGACGGCTAATAAGCCAGAAATGGTCATTCCAGTCTCCCTTGTCTTTGTCGGTAATGCCATTCAGCCTACATACATCATGCGCCGCTGTGCGGCTGCTGGTTGGGCTCGAGAGAGCCTATAAGGCACAACGGAACGAGTGAGTTCCGTAGAAACGATCGGTGAGCACCCCCTACCATTATATATATATATATATATATATATCGTGGGGAAGGTGTCTACTGGTTACTGGTTGGACTAAAGAGAAGGCTTAAGTAAAGTATGGTACGGGCAAAATGTGGACATAACATTTTTCGAAATGATAGGTGCAGCGATTCGATCACAGTGACTGAAAACATTTCTCACCTGAAAGGGACGTCCCCTTCATTCAGCTCTTTTAACGCCGACCTATACAGGGGACGGTGGAAATTCGACATCAGTTGCATTTCAATTTCAGTAAAATCAATTTGCTCCAGCGCCGAGACGAAGGATGCAGTATCATCTTCGGATAAAGCATCTAAAGATGGCACGTCTGGAGGTAGCTGTGGAGCCTGTTGAATGAAGACGCGTTTATAACGCTCGAGAAGGAGATATGATGTTTCAAGAAAGCTTTGAAGTTCCTTGATAAACATTCCGCAGCTGGAAGACTGATCGCCCTTGTTCAAACGTCCGTGTGCCTCTGTCATATGGTGCATGCACTCCTCCAGCTGTTCAATAATGACATTCAACGTCTCCAAGCCGATCCTACCACATTCCATCATTGTGGACGGTCTGCCAAATTCCGATCCTGCACAGGTACTAAGCGCATCTCGTGAAACACGTCTCTGGCGATTTCCCAATTGCTGTTGATTGAAAGAAGAACGAGATCGAAGGGAAATGCTCTTCTCTGATTGTCCACTCCTAAATCCTGACTGCGTTAATCCATACTGTGAAACATGTATCTTCTGGTCACGATCACAATGGTCAGCAGTAACGGAGGGTTTGGCTCCGCGTGAAAAAGAACGATTATATATCCACCACGCGATGAATGCAACTGAACCTCCTATTGCCAAGGCTATAGTTGTGGAAAGCGTCGGCTTTCTAACACGAACTAAGATAATATTATTCATCATATCCTGAAATACGAGACAGATGTACTGCACATGCAGCGTGTCATACAATCCAAGGACGAAAGGTTTCGAAAAAGGAGAGGGACTAGTTAGCGATATTTTCAATAAGTGGCGACCGGACAACAAAACAGGGGGTAAGGGGCGACGGCTGGAAAAGGCGGGACGGCATCAACACGCCTTTTTCGACCTTCCCTCTCAAAATTAATCAGCACGCCACCGTTTCAAACACTAGATCCATCCTAATTAGGCTCTATCAAGTTGGTCATGGCTCTCAGTCGGATTTTCAATCAATTAAAAACTCAAAAATATACATAGGCATGGGTTTGTACTACGCAAGCGGAAACCATACAGAAACTTGGCCCCTTAAGACGGGGAATATTTTACAAAATGGTATAAAGATTACAAACTAGAAATGGGAGCGCTTCAAATACGCATATTTAACCTGCGAAACCGTACTATCTTCTACGCCGTCCTGTAGTTACTAGCCATATCCGTGCGTATACCCTTTAGTTAACAGCACATGCACCCATTATAAACGCCTAGATGCTTAACAAAGGCTCTTGCGACGCACCAGTACGAATGTTAACAGTCTAATGTACGTGCTGACACTGAGATTCAGTCTCCTTCAATGACCGCTTTTTGTCGACAGTAGGCCTACATGATGTGAGCGAGTCTGACTGCATTCCGAAGACACAGTATCTTCCCACAGGGAATACGTTGCCCTTGATTGGCATTAGAAGCATACCTAAAAGCGACTGAATTTCGGTTTTTGTTACCTAAAATCTGTTATGACATCAGCCGTCAAGCTCCCTGTTATTGTATCGCCTGCACTGCACTTTTGGTCTTGATTTCTAAATGTTCCGCATAAAAAACTTTATATTTGAAAGGGGATGAATAACTTGAAGTTATTCCCCGCCAAGCACTTTGCCTGCCGATTGAGGAGGGAGCGTCCATTGCCACAAAAGAATAGACAAGGGTGAGGTAAGGAAGCTAGTTTTAGTCAATTAAAGCCCCTAAAACTCAGACCACGCTTCATTTTCGTCAGACCGCCGAAAGCACTACTAACCGTACCATTTCATCCCCAAGGAAAGTCCGGCCAAAAAACTAAATGCCGATGGCGTGACCGCTGGCGCTAGTTCCGATAGATCTGTCCTTAAAAGCAAACAGCACTTTAATTTCTTCATCATAAACACAGCTAATAAGCTAAAACGTAGGACCATCCTTTATACAGTAGAAAATCTATGTTTAAGCAGTGGAAAAAGTACGCGCCGTCGCAACCGAGGAAGTAGAGAGCTGACGAGGTCAAACCAGTCACCGCATACCAAGATACTTCGAACATCATGAACGATGATAACCACTGTGTGCCCCGCAAAATGGTGGGCGCAGGACGGTGATCCATGCGTGAATTATTTTATGGCGATAGCAGAGCTACGCAACATCTACCGCACTCTCTCCTCCCCCAACCACCTAGGCCTGGCGGCAGGTCAGTCAGGACGACCAGAGACTCGCTCGGTCGTACAGACTGACAAAGCTAAACAACACGGTAACGCGTGTAACACACGATTCGGTCCCTACAAAATGTACTGGCTTTTCTTAAGTATGTGCCTCGGATCTCACGTTCGTGAGTGTCATGTGAGATGCATTAATAAAAGGCCATCTGGCCTGACTCTCTGTCCGCCATTCAGCCACCCCAAATACACACGCCGTAATGGCCACGAAGACGGAGTTAACACGTCTGTTGGAAATCTTCAAACCATGACATTTAGCATATGCTGATAGATACAGACGCGTCAGATTTATTATTATCTTGTAGCAGTGTGTCGGCGGGTCCCCGATAGGGGTTTGATCAGCCATTTCGAGGTTCATCTCGAAATACTCTATAGAGTAATATAATAAGGAATAATAATTTACTCCATTGTTTCGAACTGCCGAAGATGCGATAACTCAGAAAACAAGGATAAGATGGAGCATTTACAAGACCACTTACTAATGCGTGATGATCATCTTGAAATTATCTTTATATATTCTATGGTCTAACAACCCAACTAAGTTTACTTCACTGTATTCAGTCTACTTGGTACAAATAATAGTCAAGGGCTTTGAAAACCCTTCTCATTACATGTCAGCCCGTTGGATACAACTGTACACGAAAAATGAAAATATTCGCAATTAAAACGGTCCTTTATTCATTTGAGTGTCAATGTTTCGGAGAAAAAAATGCCGGGGATCGCGAAGTCTTTAGCTCAGGTTCAGGGTGTCGAGGGAAAAAAGGGGACACAAATAATCATCCAAGCGTTTCTTAAAGAGTTGATGGGACGTCGCCTCCACGACTGATTCAGGGAGATCGTTCCATTTCTCCACTACGCTTTGCGTGAAAAATTCAGAACGAAGGTGCAGCCGCACAAATGTGTCCGTAAATTCATCGAGCGACTACGAAGATTTTGTGAAAGGTGCCACTGAAACATTTCCGTTGTATCCAATTGATCAATGTTTGGAAGTCTCAACGCCCTCTTCTCAAGTGCATTCACTTTTGGCCCCTGTTTACATTCCCCTTTCCCCTTTTTGTAACCTTCTTTTCAGCGTAATCGGCGTTCTTTAAATTATCTAGTCTTTGTATTCTGACCTTGAACTGGGAATTCGGTTTTCTCAAACAGTAACTGGGGGATTCTTGGTCTAGAGTATCCACTGTTGAGGTTTGTTCGTTTTTTTTATTATTACCTTATTCTATCAATAGTACCGTATATACACCGAAATCTGTTTTGAATCATTTGCGGGCCTCGGTTGACAAAGAATTCTACAGTACTCAACGCCGTACCATAAATTGGAGAAAATTAATTTTATCAAATGCAGACGCGTTCCATGAAGAACGAATCGGAAGTTACGGAACAGCCTCTCGGACTGCAAAAACCAGGTGCTTTCGAAGGACATGGGGAGCGGAAGAAGGACGTCCAGTCCGGCTCTCGTAAGAACGTTTCTATTAGTATTCGTAGTTCCAGTAAAACAGTTAATGCCTTCAGAACAGCCGAATTAGAAGAGTGGCGAGTTACACGTGTGGCCGAACTCCAACGATCTATTTTGATGCCAAAAGATGGGCCGAGCTTGCTAGAATGGAGGTTGAGACCGACAAAGAGATGTACGATGAAAATCATCAAACCGTGGATTCCGTCGCGCATGTCTCGGGATATTTGAAACAATGCACATTGAATTAAATTTCTCCCGAAGAGAGTAATTATTGCAACGTCCGAATGTTGATATGGCCAAAGCGAGTGATAGGAACCTGCCAGATACCAGTTTAGAACTGCCCAACGTTTAGTGGTCCTGGTTTGACGGGAACCCAATTCATTACTGGAAATTTATACGACATTTGAAGTGTACGTGGAGAACAAAGTTGAAGATGCTGGACAGGGGCTTCTGTACTTGATTCACAATTGCAGAGGTGATACGAGAGCGACAGTAGAAGAGTGCGTCATGCCACCCTTACCGTTGACTTATTCAAGAGCACGGGAAATATTGAGCAGCTTATTTGGACATCCACATGTAGTGGCTAATGCTCTTTTGGATGGTGTCGTTAGAGAGACATGCCAAATTAACCAGATCGCAAAGGCACTTTCAGAGTTGTGCATAAAATTAAAAAGTTGTGAAATAGCGCTCACACAGATGAACTACTTGTCCGACCTAGAGTCACTGAATGTCCTAGAGCGAATAGTGCGCTGTTTACCATTTTTTAAAATGTAAATTCAATGGGCTAATGTTGCAGAAAAAATATCTTTGAATGGTACAGTTCCGGATTTTGCAGACCTCACGGAATTCGTATAAACTCCAGCGCGGATAGCAAGAAGTCGTTTCGGACAACTATCTGCAGATGGGGATGGCAAGCATTCTCAACAGCCCTTTACTGCCACAGCACAACATCAAAAACGGGAGAACTCTAACAGTTTTGCCATTTTGAGTGTTGAACCATATGAACGGCCATGTTACATATGTTCTGATGCACATAAAGTGGCAAATTGTCCACGTTTACTTTGGATGGGTGTTGCAGATCAGTGGAATTGTCTGCGGCAACACAAGGCGTATTTTGTTTGACTTAGTAATACGCATTTTGTCAAGGTGTGCAGCTCCAGAGAATTTTTTGGTCAGTCCGGATGCAAAAATCGACATAGAATAGAATATGTTTATTATAGCGTCCCTTGGGCACTGTCAGTCTCCTTTGAACCCAGGAAAAAACCTGAAACATACTCGTCCATTTCGACTGCATTTTGACTTCATTTGTTTTGGGTATCTGTTTAGCCAATAGAGCGCGAAATGAGAGTTTGTTTTAAGTAAACAAAATATCCTACGTTTTTGCAGATAACGTCATCGGAAAATAATCAGCGAAGATTACAGGATAAAGGGCTTCGTGCCCTGCCTGGTATTACGTATGTACCATCACGACTGGGAGTTGATCCTGTCAAGTCAGCAAATCCAACAGGAAACGTTGAAACTTGCGCATTTTGGAGTGGCTCAAATGTCACTCTGATTAAACGAAAGCTTCTCGTCGGAAATGGAGTGTTATCAACGTCAACGACATTTACAGTGAACACCTTTCTGGTTCCGTCAAATGCAAACGGGAAGTCATAACGGAGTCAGTTGCGATTGAAAGGGCTTTGGTGTTTGAAGACTTGACACTTAATGTAGAATCGACAATTAATAGGATAGCCTCTTCGTGGCCACACCTGAGCGCTATAGTGTTCAACGAGCTCACTGATTGCGAGGTTGGCATACACATCGGGAATGACATCGCGGAAGCTCATTGGCTACTCGACCAACGTGTGGGTGGCAAAAGGGAAACGTTCGCGTTAAAACACTGCTGGGCTGGATGCTGTTTGGATTTTCACTTGGCAGGCAAAAACAGAACGCTGTCTGTCATTGCATTGTAAATCAAGAAAAGGAGGTGGCACAAAAAATTAAGAGGCTATACGAATCGGAGTTTTCGGACACTTCAACAACGACTGCGAGCCACTCATTGCAGGACAAACGGGCACTGGCTATTGTGCGATCTTCCGTTACAATCATAAAAGGGCATTACCAACTGTCACTCCCTTGGCGAATTTACTGGACAATTTTCAGTTGGCGCGTAAACGACTAATCTATCTCAAGAGTAAGTTGGGTCGAGATCCCGAATTACTTCGGAAATATGAGCAAACATTCCGTTCGTACATGGAGAAGGGATACATCGAGCGAGTTGACAGCAACAAAGCGTTTCCAGTTACGAGACGCTGGTACTTACCACACCACCCCGTTGTCAATCCCCGAAAACCAAAAAAAATTCGTTTTGTATTTGACTGTGCTGCCAAGTGTCAGGGCGTGTCTCTGAATGAGAATCTATACCAAGGATCTGACCTAAACGCTTAGCTAGTAAGTGTTTTGTTGGGTTTCCGACTTGAACGCATTGCAGTGGCAGGGGATATAGAGGAAATGTTCCTGCAATTGAATGTGGACCCGATTGATCGACCTGCATTGAAATTTTTGTGGTGGGAAAATGACGAGCTTGAAGGAGAGCCAGTTGAGTTTCCGTGGACATCTCACCCATTCGGGTTGACTTCTTCGCCCTTTTGTGCCACCGTTGAGTTACAAAAAACCGCCGACGATTTCGGTTCATTTTACTCTTTATCAACTTGCAGAACGTTTGTCTGGTCTCCTTATGTGATGTCGATGCCGCCAAACACTTTGCAGTCGAAATTTGTTTACTCTTCTCTCAAGGTGGCGTTCGTATGCAGAGCTCGGCGTACAACGGCCAACGAATACTCTCGGTCGTTAATGCGAATGAACGTTCCTCTGGTATGCAAGATATTGCCGTCAACCCCCTACGTACAGAACGAACTTTGGGACTACAGTGGGATAGGCATTCCGATATTCTGACGATAAATTTCAATATGTAACGAAACCGTTCACTCGTAGGGGTATTTTGTCTTGTTTGTCCTCACTTTATGACCCTCTGGGCTTCGGTTCGCCTTGGTTGATACCAGGGAAGTGCTTACTGCAATCCTCATGCAAGAACGGACTGATTTGGGATGAACAACCATCTGGCATTGAGAGCTCTCGATGGGGAAAGTGGATCTCTAATTTACGGAGCCTGAAGACATTTCAGCTAGCCCGATGTCTTAAGTCCAAAGATATCAGCGATCCGATGCGAGTCAAAATGCACATGTTTTGCCGTGCGTCGGAAATAGTATACAGTGCAGTAGCATATGCGCGCTTCATGAACGACCCAGAAAGTCTATGTTGTTCACTCGTTTATTCGAAAGCTCTCATTGTACCCCTCAAAGCCGTCTCTATACCACGTTTGGAGTTGGCAGCTCTTACTCTGGCCGTGCGCGTGGCTGATCGCATCCGGTCAAACATTGATAGGTACTTCCAAAGAATGACTTTCTGGACCGATTCTATGATAGTCCTTTATTATATACACAATGAATCAACCAGGTTCTGCACATTTGTGGCCAACCGACTGGCAGTTATACATGATCTGCCTGCAACCTATCAGTGGGGATACGTGAGTTCGGACGTCAACCCAGCAGACATTGCATCTCGGGATACGTGTAACTTTGCGCCGGTACGTAGGTGATTGGGCGGTCCGGAATTTTTAGTTTAATCTGAAAGCGAATGGCTTTTACAATCTCCAGTAGGACAACCTGCAGACCTGGAATTCAAGAGGACAACAGCCCAAGTTCATGTATTAAATCAATGTGATGGTTTTAACAGATAAGTCACACATTTTTCAAGTTAACAAGGCTACAGAAGGCTGTGGTCTGGCTCCTGCGTTTCAAGCAGTACATCGGAATCACTGTTGACAAGGCACCTCAGGAGACGTTAATGCTGGGTCCTATCCGAGTATCCCAAATGCGCCAAGCTAGCATTAGCTTGATACAGCATATACAAAGGGAGCACTTTTCAGAAGGATTGGATATTCTGCAGTCTACACCAGCAGATTGCCAGAAAAGAAAGTCCGTGAGAAATATTAGTCTGAGAAAGTTATGTTCGGTTTTTATTGGAGGAGTAATGTGCGTTGGTGGTCGCCTGAACTACTCAAATTTTTGTGCATCGTTAAAAAACCCGTCAGTCCTCCCATAAAATCATCTCGTGACGGAATTATTCATACATTACTTTCAGGAATTGGAAGGCCATTGTGGGACAGCACAAGTTCTATGTGCAATCCGTCAAGAATTCTTGATTCTAAAAGGAACCGCTTCGGTCAAACGCGTAATCGGTAGATGTTTACTTTATAGACACAAGTTTCGACAACTTCAGAGACAGATGATGTCCCCGCTTCCCTTAAACAGAAAAGAGGTCTGTTGGTATCCGTTCAAGTGCGTCGGGGAGGACTATTTGTGTCCGTTGATGGTCAAACGTGGACGATCTTCTGAGAAACGCATTGGCTGTGTGTTTAGCTGCTTACAGACGAGAGCCGTTCATCTTGGGATAGTCGTCAACCTGACCAAGAATTCCTTTTTCACCGTCTGATGAGATTCGTGAGAAGACGCGGACGTCCCACTGACATCTACAGTGACAGCGGAGCCAATTTTATTGGGGCGGTAGCGGAACTCCGAAAGGACTTACAAAATTGAGGCCAAAAGAGAGTGTCGGACCAACTGCTACAGTAGCATTTTAATCCGCCCGCTACCAGCCATCGCGAAGGCATCCGGGAACGCATGATCAGGTCTCTGCGACGGATTCTTCTTGCTCTCTGTAAGGAGCAGTCTCTAACTGACGAACAGCTCGGCACCCTCTTCGTGCAGGCTGAACATATATCAAGTAATAGACCGCTTTTCTCGCTTACATCAGACAGCAACGACTTGAAACCGTTTACTCCGAGCAGCTTATTGTTGATCAGGAACTGTCCAGTGCCGCCTTGCAGTGACGAATAGGTAGCACGGTACCACGTTGGATGGAAACAAGTGCACTACCTTGCTGGCGTGTTCCGGAGACGACTGTTAAGATGATATCTCCCAAGTCTCCAGAAATCAACAAAATGGATAACAGAATACGCGGAACTAAAACCAGGCGATGTTGTTTTAGTTTATGGGGAGGGCGCACCTCGTGAGATTTGGCTTTTGAGAGTAACGAGCACGTGCGAAAAGAGTCGCGATGTTTTCGTTAGGACGATATATATTAGAACGGCCATCGGTCTCTTAAAAAGGGACGTTAGAAAGATTTGTCTACTTGAGGGTCAGAGCCGCTGTATACCTCCAAACTCGTACGTTGTTCTCAAGAACCGGGCGGGAAGAATTGGCGGGCGGGGTTGTATCCAGTTGGTCAACGTTTGGAATTCTTCCCACCCTCTTCGCAAATGCTTTAATTTTTGGACCTTTTTGACATTCCTCTATCCTCTTTTTTGTAACCCTCTTTTGAGTGTAATCGGCGTTCTTTACATTAGCTAGTCTTTGTATTCTGACTTTGAGCTGGGAATTCGGTTTGCTCAAACAGTAACTAGGGAATTCTTTGTCTGGAGTATCTATTGCTGAGGTTTGTATGTTTTTTATCATTACCTTATTCTATCAATAGTATCGTATATACACCGAAATCTGTTTTAAATCATGCGCGTGCCTCGGTTGACAAAGAATCCTATAGGTGGTCTTTCGACGCTCACGGCGGAATCCTCTGTATTCGCCATCCATTAGTAGTTTGGTCGGTCAACAAATATGTCCAATGGTCGTATCTCCCTTGCCCTCTTTTCGGCCTGACTCGATGCGGACTGTGACCGAGCGCGTATGCGTTCCTCTCGTCTCGCCAACGCGAAGAGTCTCATTCGGTTTGTGGGTATTGCCTTAATTGTGTCCGGATCGAATCCCTTATACTGTACCACATGTATGCCTTTCCTGACTGACCCACATACTTAACCTCTCTAGAATGACATGTTTATGCTCTGACGATATCCGTTAACAATCCGTTATACACTGTCACACGCAGGCCTGTCTTATCCACTATTTTGTCCTTTCATGAGCGACAGTTTTCTTCTTCTGTAAAGTTAATGCAGTCATTTCGCTTATTCTTTAATGGGGCTTTTTTCACTGCTTGCATATCATTTTCGTTAACAGACTACTTATTCAATAACAATATATTGCATATTCTACGGGTTCTGTCTACCTCATCTAAACTTCATTTGAAAATTTATTTTCACTTGACATGACATGACCCCAGAGCGTATTTAATAAAAATTGTTTTATACATTTATTAATTTATTTTTCCTCTTGTTGGCATTAATGCGTTTTCTCGGGCGCCATTTGCTCTAGGCTCTTCCGTGATTTGTTTTTATGGAGAGGATCAGCTGGATTTGTTCATTGTTCTCCAGCATAATTTTGAGAATACGCGGTGGTAATGCTTCTGTACGTTCTTCATTTCTTCTTCCTATCTGGAATGTTATGAGGACCATTATTTCCATGTCTGCCGGGAACATATGGTTTAGTAGATCATCAAAAGGGGCAAGATCCTCCGAGATGCGGTCTTCAGATCTGACTGCATTTGATTCCGCAAGTCATGAACGGCCAGACACTGTTCCTGGTCACGATCCTCCGTATTCTGTCCTTGTGGTGAATTCACTGCATGCGAGCGAGGACGATTTACGGAGTCCCCGCTTGGACGTAAGCTTTGGCTGTCGATTGACTGTCCCGAGCAAACCACCAGGGTTGGTTGTGAATTCAGACTCCTCTTATAGCGTTTCCCTATCCCCCTACCCATGAGTAGCTGTCTTGGCATTTGAGTGTGGGCTTTATAGAGCATTCGGGATGGTTACGAGTACAAGAGGGCAACGGTTGACTGGGTGACCTAGTTATATCGTCCACTGGCAAAAAATAAATCCCGTCACTTTCAGCAAGAGGAGTAGGCAAGATGGCTGCCGTGACAGGCAAAATTTTTGCAACATCGTTTAGGTCGTCTTGCGTGGAAATCGAGTCTATCCTTATCAGCGGCCTCGTTATCGTTGTCCTGCTGTTATCAGTACCCGCGTCCGCACCTACTTAGTTGCTACCCGTGCTTGGAGGTGCTCCCGAGGCGACATTTTTTGCACTTTTGCGTTTTTCTCTCGTTTTCTCGGCTTTAACACTGGCAACATTCTGGTCATCAAGGTTCTGATGCACGATACTTATTAAGACGGCAAGCCCTTCTTCTGGCTGTCTTTCTTTTATTTGGATATATGCGCACATACCACAAGGTTCGTCCTCGTACCTCACACTTTTCGAGTTAATTACGCTTTTGTTAGGCTTTGCTGGTCGTTGGCTGAAAGCGCAGATAGAGCGAGCGCCTATTTAGGATGCGAAAGACATCTCACCAGACTTATCTTACAGCGAGGTGCAGGCGCTGCCCGTAGTAGTACAGCTGAATTGCTGAGACTTCATAAACTTCGAAATGAGAGCACAGGTATATTTTCGCTTTCGAGGTTATTACGAATATTTTGGATTGTACATGAGTACTTAAATTGAGCATTAAAAACTCAGTGGGCAAAAAATACTTAAAATCCGAAAAGTTATGTGAAGTTTATTCAGAAACGACTCAGTCGTTTGCGGATCTGTTAGGTCTCCAATAATATCAGATTACAAATGATTTTGAACGATTGATTTCGTAGGCTGAAATAACCGCGAGTTGACCGCGTATTCAGTTCAACTGCGCTGAAAAGTAAATTGTACTCGACTCAGTTGCCTGACGAATTTTGATGCGCAAATAATGTCCCGAAAATGCACAAAGTAATTCCGTACGTGCGGTTTCAGCGTCAGTGTCAGAGACGGTAACTGTGAAGAGGTGGCCAAGTCTAAACAATTCAAGTTGGAATGCAGAATCATTCCGTTGTTCTCACTCGGGCACAGTTTAGTACACTTTATTGAGGGAAATAGGTGTTAGCCTTTGAGTACCCAATTTGCGACGTACAAAAAATTAGTGTACAGAAAAGGTTTCTGGGTTGAAATTGTTCAAACGAGCCCATAATGATAGGACAAAATGGGAACAAGTAACAGGGGGTAAGCTCGACTTCTCGTCGCTCTTGGTCATTTCGGAACACAAATATGTCAAGGTTCTTATAAAGCTTTGTACGGATTGTGCATCACAACATCTGCTGGGAGGGCATTCCATGGTTTGACCACTCGAACAGAAAAGGAGAATTTCCACACATCCAGATTGGCCTGCTGAGTGCGCAGTTATAAGGGATGACCTCGAAGGTTTGTCGTGGTATCGAATTCGAAAAAGTCCACAAAGGTCAGGCTGCAGTCTAACCCCTTCACTACCTGGAATGCTTGCAAGAGATCCCGCGAAGTTGCGTATAACTCAAAGGGAAGATATTCAGATTAACTAGGCGGGTTGCATAAGTAAAGGAGCTGTGATCCCTAACCATCTCCGTGACTCTCCTCTGAACTCTTTCGAGGCAGTTTTGGTCTTGAACTGCCCACCGTCTACAGACTTGTATGCTGTATTCCAAGTGTGACCACACGAATGTTCCGAATGTCTTTTAGAAAGCATCTTCGTCAAAATTCCTAAACGAACCCGTGATAGCGTACAGTACGGTCATTGGACTTTTGCAACTCTCGAACAATGAGTGGATGGTTTAATGGAGTTCGTCGTCAGCACACCGACGTCTCGTAAGGCTGAACCACCCATAAAGTAGTCTCTTATGCTTTCGGATATGACTGTGCTACCAAGATGAAGTATGCTACATTTACTAACGTTGAAACGCAGGAGCCAACGGCTTGACCACTCTTTTAACCGATTTGTATTTTTCTGCAGTCTGTCTTCGTTGAAAAGACCCCGAATTACACTCCATATCTTCATGTCATCAGCAAACATTGCTACTTCTCAGTCCAAAGCACTTGCGCAATCGTCCTCGTATATTAGGAATGAAATGGATGCCATTGCCGAACCCTGGGGAACACCACTCTCAACTACAACAGGATCTGATTTCCCTTGATCGATGCACACAACCTGCTGTCGACCTAAAAGGAGGTCTCCGATCCATGTTGGCAGTTCGATAGCAAGCCGTAAACATCCACGAGTTGCATCAATTCACTCTTCGTGATCCTTTGCATAACGTTTCAGAGAGTGCATGCCAAGCTTATGAGCATGTAATTTGTCATCCATGCTCTGTTACTTCCTTTATATAGCGGAGTAAAATGCGCCAGCTTCCAATCGATAGGAATTGTTCCAGTGTCAAATGACGCTTGAAAGAGCATCGACAGAGGCACAGAAAGCTCACTGGCAAGTTCCTTGAGAAGCTTGGGTGGAATCTCGTCTGGTCATAGCGATCTCAATTCGTTAAATGCCTTTGATCCTCCTCAGACAATGCCTTCTGAGAAAAGTATATCACTGACGCTTAGCGCATGTTTCGAATTTGGTTTGAAATTTTCGATCTCAGGGGACTTCACTTTTATCGGGATTTCTATCTACTGGACGTCCTCAAGGCTCGTGGGTATTAAGAATCCGATTCGTCTTTGCGAACGATCTATCCTTGGAAACCTACACCAGGACATTGAGGGATAACCTTCTTCGTCCAGTCGCCTCTCTGCAACAGCACTGAGCAATCCCCAAAACCTATGATAGGCTGGGTCGTTTACCTCATATCTTTGATCTGGTTGAAAATTCGTCTCATACCTTTAAGAAAACCGTTTGAAACTTGTAAACTCGATAATGTTATTCAGAGAAATGCCCTCAAAACACGGTGCAAAATGCCTGCCCCAGGCGGGATTCGAACCTGGTCCATCGCTCGGACAGAAAACCCACGTTACCTCTAAGCCACTGACGCGCGCAAACATCGTGAAAACTAATAATACATCTTGTATTACGCATGATATTAATGACTGCAGTGTTGGACGTTCTGCTGTCAGACGAATGCCCGTAAAACGAGCGAAAAGTCTAATGACGTTGGGGGATGTCACCTAGGACGATGAAATCTGTGCCACATGTTTCGGAATCATCCATAAGTTTTCAAAAATGGAGGGGGAGTTAAAATGTCTAAAAATGGAAGTAGAAAAGTTAAGGAAGCTTACTCACCACTTACTTGAAGAGAAAAAGCCGACGAACTCGGTAATCCAGAATTCGAAAAACAAATACGCAACCACGACTTCTTTAGCCATATCAAATGCTGAAATTGACGACGGTTCGTCGACGGAACTAGACGCAGTTGAATGCCCGTCTTTTAGGCGAGAAAAAGACCAGGCAAAGCGAACTCAGAGAACAAAGAAACATCCCAGAAAAACAACGCGCACCTCTGTACCGTCCAAAAACGAAGGCCGCCTACGTACACGCAGACCAGCGAAGGAGAACGACCAGGAGGCCTACGAAGGACCGCCGGAGGCTCCCAAATATGTTGAACAATAAAGATATCGGAACACCTCGTGGACCGACTATTCAGGAGGAGGCTTTGAAAGAAACTGAGGCAAACTTTTTCGACGAACACCTCGGAAGCACAGAAGGAAGGGTTATCGACACGAAGATAAAGGAATCGTACACGGATCTCAGTTTCGCTAGCCCAATAGCTAGTTCATCCGAAACCGGCGAAACTAGCAAACTGGAGAGGAACGCTCAGTCACTCAAAAGATGTGTGACAACAACGAGCACTAGGTTCAGTCGCAGGCAAAATGTAGTTACAAAAGGTGTACCCGAATCAACGGCAACAATTCCAAAGGAGAGAGTTAAGCATGACTTAGACCATCTTCAGTTGTATGCGAAAGCTTTGTTAAGAGACGATGAGTCACTAAATGTTCTCAAAGCATTCCGAATAGGGAAGAGTCAGTCAGCATCCGGCTCCAATTCCCGGCCTCGACCCCTAAAAGTCATTTTGGAGAGTAAAGCACAGGCCCAGCTCCTGTTACAGAGAAAAGCATCTCTGCGGGGTCTGCATCCTGAAATTTTTTTTCAGCCGGACTACGAGCCAAAAGAGCGAATAAAAATGAGAAAGCTGATGATGGAGCTGGACAGGCGGAGAAGCAGCGGCGAAACACACCTACAAATCAAGAACGGACAAATAAATCAGGTCAAAAGGCCATTTCTCTGGCCGAAGGCCGTCATTCTGACGGCTTAATTGATGCAAACGTGCCAACTCCTGAGGCTGCTCGAACCAGTGGCCGCTGTCTAGAAATCTATTACACTAACTGTCAGAGTCTTCTCAACAAGCTAGATGAACTCAGATGACTAGGCTCTGAACAGAAGCCACATATTATTGTCCTAACAGAGACATGGTTGACTGAGGAAATAAGTTGTAGCGAAGTCAGAATTGAAGGCTACCAACTGTTCCGTTGTGACAGCTTTCAGCGTAGAGGAGGCACAGCTACTTATGTGTCAAATGAAATTGCGGGCTGTTAAAGAGAAATATCCGATGGTGCGCCCCGAAATTTTGAAATAATTTCATGGAAGATATGCATCAAACACTTACCGACACTGAAACTGTGTGTTGTTTATCGGCCTCCCAGCTCGAATGAAATCGCCGATATGGAATTACTTAGTGCAGTAGAGTTTTTATGTAAGCAGGAGAACTTACTACTTCTGGGTGACTTCAACGCTCCAGGAATAGACTGGAACATTCCCCTAAAAAACGTCCCGTCCACGTCATTTGACCCCAAGCTACTACAGCTCTCCCTGAATGAATACCTCATTCAGCACATAAAATTCGGAACAAGAATGAGAGAAGGACAACGATCTAACTGTTTAGATCTCCTTTTCAGTAAAGAAGAAGGACTCATAAGGTAGGTGAATCCACAACCTCCACTCGGTTTAAGCGATCATATTGTTTTTACCTGCGTGTGCTCTCTTCTATCCAACCAACAACCAAAATCAAGAGACACAGAAATATTTGGAAGGGAGACTTTAACGCAATGAGACGCACTCTTTCGGAGGAAACCTGGTTGGTCAACACAGAGACTGTGGAAAAAGTATTTGCAACTTCGAGATCCAAGGTCATTCGCAGAATATAAGGATCAGCGCAATAAATGCCGCAAGGAAATACGGGTTGCTAGAACTTCTTTCGAGCACCGACTGATAGCAAAATCCATTACATGTCCCAAGAAGTTTTACGGGTACATCCGCAGTAGGAGGAAACATAGGGACGAAATTGCGTGTCTTAAGGATAGCCTCGGAAACTTATTAAATGAAGGGCCACAGAAAGTGTGATTACTGTCTCAGTTTTTTTCAATCGGTTTTTACGGAGGAGTCCTTAGAAGACAATCAGCAGTTTTAAATGGACCGAGAGAGCCGAGAGCTTCAAATGCGCCAAGATATTGCCGTTGTTGAAACCGTCGCCTTTTCCGTGGAAGAAGTCAGACGCGTCCTCAGTCAAATAAATCCTGATAAGTCTCCTGGACCCGACGGAATTCCCCAGCTGATACTTAAGGAGCTATCAAAGGAGCTGTCAAAGTCTCTTTCGATTCTCTTTGGGCTGTCAATCAGAACAGGAAGGCTGCCCTCACAGTGGAAGACAGCTAACCTCGTTCCATTGCATAAGGGAGGTAGCAGGATGACAGCAAGCAGCTTTAGGCCTATTAGCTTCACTTGCCTCCCTTGCAAAACGATGGAAGTTATAGTAAAGAGCGCTATACAGCAATTTTGTGAAGAAAATAACATCTTGCAGGATTTTCAACATGGCTTCCGGAGAGGACGTTCCTACCTCTTAAATCTGCTAGCTTGTCTGGAGATCTGGACCAGGGCTCTAGAAGAGGGTTTTGAGGTCGATGTCGTATACATCGATTTCCGCTAAGCTTTTGATACTGTCCAGCACCAACGTCTTCTTCACAAATTGAGCGCCATCGGCATCCGGGGAGATCTTCTGAACTGTATTAGGGCGTTTCTGGTTGGTCGGAAACAACGTGTCTGTATCGGGGATGATATGTCAGAATGGGTGAACGTGACCAGTGGTGTACCACAAGGCTCAGTTCTGGGACCAGTGCTCTTCATCCTTTACGTTGACGACAGCCTTCAGGAACTCGACTGCGGCAAAATAATGTTTGCAGACGATGTTAAGCTCTGGCAAGTCGTTAAGGGTCCGAATGATCAGAGATCCCTTCAAGATAATTTGCACCGACTGCAAGCGTGGTCGAAGAAATGGCTTCTAGATTTCAATATGGAGAAGTGTGCCGTCCTTCATCTGCGTCCAACTAACTCTCATTAAAATGAGAGCCTGAGGACATATCACCGGAAAGATATAAGGCTCCCCGCAGAATCTTCAAAGAAGGATCTCGGGGTTTGGATACAGAACGACTTGAAACCAACACTGCAGTGTCACAAGGCTGCAAAAAACGCCATGGGAATGCTGCATGCAATAAAAAGGGCTTTCGTTAACATTGACCAAGATCTTTTTGGGAGAGTTTACGGCACTTTTGTTCGGTCCTACTTGGAATATGGCATCCAAGCATGGCGGCCATGGCTAGTAAAGGACCAAGCATGCCTCGAACGAGTACAACGGCGTGCAACAAAGCTGGTAAACGGTCTAAAAAGCCAATCCTACACAGACAGACTGAATTGCCTTAATCTATTCCCTCTATGTTACAGGAAGCAAAGAGGTGATCTTATCCTCGTCTACAAGATAATACATGGCCTTGAGCATGGACTTAAATTTGAGGACATGTTTCAGTGGCACCTTTCACCCAATCTTCGGGGTCACTCGATGAAGTTACGGACAACAATGTCCAGGCTGAATCTTCGTTCTGAATTTTTCACGCAGAGGGTAGTGGACAAATGGAACGATCTCCCTCAGTCAGTCGTGGGGGCTTCGTCCATGCAACTCTTCAAGAAACGCTTGGATGATTATTTTTGTCCCCTGTTTTCCCTCGACAGTCTGCATCTGAACTAAGACCCAACGTCCCCACAAATATTTTCTCTGAGACAATGCTACTCAAATGAATCAAGTACTGTTTTAATAGTGAATATTTTTTATTCGTGTACAGTTATTTCTAACGAGCTGACATGTAATCAATAGGGTTTTCAAAGCCTTTGACTATTATCCTTACCAAACGAACTGAAATAAACTGAAAAAGGGGCAGCAGTTCTTCCGTGGAGAGAGGAAGGAACCTTGCCTCGTTTGTCGAAAAACTGTGAAAAATACGCAGCTTTATCCCTACTGTCAGCAATCTCAATAACATCAGTAGTCCTCATTAAGGGGATTTGATGTCTGTTCCTTGTACTTCGTCCGAGGTAGCTGTAAAGTAATTTTGGGTTCTGCGTTTCTTTTTGTAGCAAATTCTTCTCGAATTCCCACCGTATTCCTATAATCATGTTTCTCAGTTTTTTCCTTTGTGTCTTTTAGGTTCTAAAATACTCAACTTGCTTAGTGACACAGTATTTTCTCCACAATTTGTGTTTCCTGTGGATTTCTTTCTTAAGGCTCTCCTTTGGCCACCCAGGGCGTTTGTCCAGTCTTACACTAGTCAGGGGCAGTGGTTATTGATGAGTTGTAAAAGGACATTCTTGAACAGCTCCCAGTCATCTTTGGCATTACCCGTAAACAATGAGCCCCAGTCTAGAACGGATAAGTCTGCCTTGATCTGATTAAAGTCACCCATCCAAACATTGCGTCTTTTTTGGTCCTGAGTATGCGAAATTGAGAATAACGAATAATCCCACATAAGCACTACATGGTCACTTCTGCCAAGGGACGGCATGGAATTGATCTCGCATATGCTGTCTGGTGTTTTCGTAAAAACCAGGTATGGGCAGTTTGCTCTATGTCCTTCACGTGTTCTCCTTGAAAACGTGACATTTTGTGTGAGAAACGCCTTCAATGTATTATTCAGCAGACGGCAATCAAATGTCGATTTTGACCTGACGCTTGGAGTGATTCCCAGTTAATTCCTGGTGCGTTGAAGTCGCCCATGATCATGATGTTAGGTCGACTGGAAAATTTCTCAAACTGCGATTTGGTCGGTGATTTGGTCTGTCCTAGGTGGTCGGTAGACAGCGAGGACACCAAGACTAGGGGAACCAGTAACCTTGATGGCCAACCAAATGGACTCCTTGCTGCACGCATTCTTGGTCGTGTTTACGACACTTAGGCCTTCATCCACATGCACGACTACACCACGATCCCGACGATATTCCCAGTCCCTCTGATAAATTTGGTATCCAGGCAAGGTTATTACGCTCCTGCTAATATTGCCGGGCAGCCAGGTCTCGGTTACTGCTAAAACATCTGGACACAGTTCTGCAAGACAAAGTTTTAGTTCGTCTAGTTTCGATACGCGAAAATGCATTTGAACCATAAGAAGTTAAAGTGCTACTAACAGACTTCAGGAAGGCGTTACATTATGAGAATTGAGTTCGAATTCTGCAAAGTTGGTGTCCAAAGGCAAAACGCATATATTTCGTCATTATTTGACAGGCTGGCTTGAAGGTGAGCAATAAAAATGCAAATTGAGATCATCTCATCCGGGCTTAACGCATGAGAACAAAATGCCTGGCTTTTGATTCATTGTTGGGCGTTTTAGCGTTCCTTTTTAGGGAATATTTTTTACTGGTTTTGCTCCTCATACAGGCATCTCAGAAATCCTAACTGGGCACATTAATGGTTTTTTAATAAATAATAAATGCCGCTAAAACAATGTTGTCACACTTATATTAAAATTTTGTGCACATTGACTGCAGCGCATGGAAATGGTCTTTTAGAGTCATAACAAGTGGCCCTATTCTATAACTGACAGTTGATGTGAGTGTAGTTTTAGTATATCGTTATTCAGGCGGAGGATGCAATAATTCGTTTATCAATGGAGTATGGCCCATGTTCGAGCTGGCTCGCCTGGGCTGTTCAACGTTTTAAGTCCCCAAATCCGTTAACTTTTCACGGCC
>CACRXP010000037.1:1759301-1781456 GCA_902702965.1 Spirometra erinaceieuropaei | reverse complement strand
ACAAAATACTTGTCAGCATCAATAAGCTCTCCAGTAGGTCAGCCACCCTTAAGCGTCTAGAGCATGAAATGGCGGACTGCATTGGTTCCGCTGACCAGGTACCCACTCTGAGAGGCTTCCTTGCAGAGTTGCGTAGCATCCTGCAGACTCCAATTGCCCGTTTCATGGGAGGCACGGCGCCAGTGGCCCCAGTGCCGGCTTCGGGGCCATCCACACAGTCTCAGGGGAGTGCTCCTAATCAGCCACTTTCACATTGTTCTGCTCAGTGTTCAGCCGCATTGGCTGTGCCGGAAGTTTCAGCGCCATCGACTGAAGACGTAGACGTCGAGGAGGAGGATGAAGAAGAAGATGACATCTTCGGCAACGAGGATGAAGAGGATGAATTTGGCGATGAAGAGGACAACCCAGACATTTCGGACCAGCGAGATTTCCTCGGTGAGGTCTTCCACCGCCCTTCTCGGCCCCGCCTGCCGCCCAGGCAGCGCAAATTTGCTATTAAAAGAGATGATTTAAGGTCCGGGGGTGGTATTCTCTTCCGTCTTACCCTAAACAACTCGGACTCCTCTCTTCACCAGCCCAGGTCGTCGTCGGAGGGGCTAGAGAGACCCTGTCCTCTTCTTGTACCCACTATTATCCGACCTCAGTCCAGTGAAAATGTCTACTTCCTTGAGCACGACCCCCCGGCTCGCCGTAACTGTGATTTCTCACTAAGCCGAACGGGGAAGTTGTGCAAACGACATTCTCAGAAGCAGCTGGGTTCTTCTGCTGGTACTACCGCTGACTGTAACAGTCGGCTACCGCAGCTTGTCAGAACTGGTCGACATGATCTTCAGTCCGCATCCAAACCTCTCCTGCTAACAACTGCTGAGATGGATGCTGCTGCCATCCCACCAGAATCCGAAAATCTTCCCGAGCAGATCATCAGATGTCTCTTCCAAGGTACTGTCTTTACTAAAATGTTTCTTCTAATTCAGAAGTAGAAGTAGATGAGCTAACTCGTGAAATGTTAACCGAAATTCTGAAATGCGTTTCCGACTCGAAAGGATTACCTAAATGGGGTGTGGTATTAATCAGCGTGTAGCATAATCGCAAGATAATGCAGATACTTTGAGATGCTGGCTTTTGAACGAACTTCTTTCCGGCCGCCGACAAAATCTACACACTTCACAAAATGACCACGTGTGTAGTATAGATTTTTCCTATTGATTTTCGATACCCATATACATTCAAATATATTTCATAGAAAACATACAAAAAATATTCACTTTAACTAATTTGGTATAAAATCATGTCTTCTTTAAATTTTTAAATTAAACCAGCGACATAATAGGTTTTAAACAAGTCCTTAATTATGAGATTTTTCAAGACCGTGAAGTGCCCGTTCACAACATAGTTTTTCCCTGCATTTCTTAATGCTGCTTGTAAAGTTTACAATATGGCTCAAATCCACTGCTCAATTTTACGAATCCCTTATGGTCTCCTCTTAATACCGTATAGAAGTGTATGATTTTCCGTGCGCGGAAAGTATGCAGCTTGTAGTTTGAAATTCCTGAATGCAAGTGTAACAGCAGGTCGGTTTCGAAATTATTTGGGAATTGGAAAGTTCTTTTGAAACCGAATTATACCCCTATTTTGAGTATACAATTTAAAGAAGAATTAATTTTCTACCAAATGAGTGAAAATGCATATTTCTGTATGTTTTCTGTGAAGCATATTTGAATTTACAAGAACATCTGTGGATTTTTTAATCGACATTTATTCTTGACGTTGCGGACAATTGGTGATAACGAATTTAAAGAAACAAGAAAACTCTCATCCAGGAACGGCATCAAAGTCATATAATGACTCTTTACTAACATAGAGACAGCTATTTAGGTCTTCTGTCACGATGCATCCCCAAAGGGTTTTCCATAAGTTTTCTCGGAGAGGCTTCTAACAAAGAAAATATTCTACCATACCGTTTCCGGCTTACTCACCGAAATCAGGCGTCTCTCATTTTCAGGGCCACGGTCGCCTATCGCAAGTCTACATTTACGATCAGAGAACTCACATGTCATTGAATTTCAGGGATTGGATGCCGTTTGGTTTTGATAGTTCTCAACACAGCCTTTGAATAAATGTCCAGCCTGTACGGCGGTGATTGCATACACAACTACGTAACTACGGTCTACTCTCGCTCTCCCCGCACTCTGTTGGGTTTTAAAGGAAGCCGCTTTGCCAGCCGTTAATCTCCTGTGTTATGCTAGACCTGTCGCTACCGCCCCTTGAATACTTGTTATCGGATTTAAGCGTTCTTATTTCACGTTTGGCCTTTACAGAAGATAGTTGCACTATCCGCTGCTCCCATACAGCCTCATTTCCGGGTTCCTTTCCTCCCGCGACATCGTAAGACGCCCCTTAAATAAAGGTCACTGTTCTGTCTCGTGAAAAGGGCTTTAAGGTCCTTCAATTTAGTTTCATAGTGTTGCCATTCATTCCTATTTTTTGAAACTTTAGTTGTGAGCAGCACTTCCGGCATCTTTGGTGCCTTATTCGGCGACCGCGAATTTTAGGCTTGCTGGTGCTGTGCACTGGTACAACACGATATTCCATTGAGGCCTGTTGAGAACCCAACCAGCTCTATTAAGTCGGGACCAGTCTGCAACGCGGTCGCTCTGCGTATTATTCTCCAGGTTATTTCATGTGGCTTCTGTGCACTTCCCTCCCTCCCCCCGCCCCTGCCAGCGCTAGGTATGGAGGCAAAAATTAAGACTACTACAATTGCCACCACTCGTGATGAATGCTCGGCGATTAGTGACTTGAACATAGCCCTCAGTCAGCATAGCAACCCCTTTCTACAGATGCTGCAATGCCCTTTGCCTCCCTCGGTTTCTTTCCCAAATGGTTAGAGTTGTAATATCAAACGTAAGGCAAGTAGATCTCTTGTTCCAGTGACCTATTACAGTCCTCAGTCATTGTTTAGAACCTGTCTTTTCGCATGTGTCGGCGAATTTACCTTTCGACTGGGGCCATTTATGGGGCACGCAGTATTCCGCTCAGTGCTCAATAAACCGTTTAGTCTCAACTTTTATTGATGCCACTTAATGCATGAACACCACTAATGCTCAGTGCGGACGGATCAAGAGTGAAGGAGAATCATATGGCAGAACGTTAAGGTATCAAAATACCTCATCGTTTCGCCAGATCTCACCAACTATTGATACTGCGGGCATGTTGCTTTCCTCTTTTATGGTAGGCCACTTCTAAGTAGAAAACCTATCATTTGCTCCTGCTTTGAGAAATAGCCGCAGGAGATATGGACATCGCTTGCGATAGTCGCTATTGCCTGTAGCGCGGCGACGACGTCTTCTTCTCAGGTAGGATCTGGGTACCCTATGTGACCTTGAGTTACCTGATAACTTGCTGAACATCGCCGATTTTGACGTTGTCTGGTTCGGGATTAGTGGTTTATCAGTTGACTTTGACCAAATGTCATTCCTCCAGTTACGTTAGATAGTACCAACAATGTTGGTAATGAAATTAACAAGTTATTTTGACCCGACTGAGAAAAACTCCATGACCTCGGTGGTCGAAACAACTGAATCAAAATATGCCAGAACAATTATTAAAAGTATCAATGAAAAGGACACTTTCCTTTAAATTCTTACTAAACTTGTGTTCCATGCTCGCACAAAGGTTACCTCAAACATATCCTTCTTTCTTCCAGGTTTCACCGCCCTCCTAAATGGTACAAAAAGTGATCAGGACAATTATGCCTCCTTTGTGCAACTTTTGACGGTCGTCCTGGATCATTCCGTAAGTTTAAACATTTTTAACCTTATCTTTTCTTTACTACACTTGCACGGCCGTCGCTAGTTTTGCTTTATGTGCGTTTGCGCCTTTTGTCAGAGAATTAAATGACTGGCATAGGAGTCTTGCACAGAGGCAGATATAACCGTTTGCTGTGTTTCCTTCACAAACATGCTCCTTGTCCATTTTCTTTGCACTCGAGTTCCATGGTTCTTGTACTTCGATGAACTGTCGCCTCCGAGGCTGTTATCTGATTTTATTAGATAACAGAGACTTTGCCCAAACTGAACTTTATTTTTATCCTCTTAAACGCGCGGGAAGTCTAGTCATCCGAGCTATTCATTTTCATCAGTCCTGCCCGAAGGCCAGTGAACTATTGACTCATTTGTCTATACCTTACAACCCGAGGAACGCTCATCGTTTTCAGTCTAGTGGTAGTTCTTGACTGCAGTGCGGCTGAGTTATGGCGTCCGTTTTTCCCTAACTCTTCCGACAGCATTCAGACGATAAAGGGCTACCCTGTATGATATCATTAATGTCTAGGTGAAGCAATATAAGTAAGCGTTTTTCAGTTTTTGGAGGCTGTCGACATGCACCTAACTAACCGAATTCGCGTTTAATGGATTACCTATTGCCATGCTTGTATAGCGGTGGGTACAACCGTGAAGTTGGGAGGGGGGTTAGCGATTCGTTGTCCATCATACATCTTTTTCTGGTTCAGTCTTTGTGCTGCCAAATCTCGCTACCGGTCATGTTAGACCGACGGTCTGCTCAGTGCAGTTCTACAGCACTCGGTGTAGACTGATCCTGCTTCCATAGGGAACATCAGGGAAGTCGGAGCAACGTGAAACAGTGTGTTTCTGCTGCAGCCAGATCGATAAAGTGCCACTTCCATCTGGTGTTGATTCCTTTCTCGTTCCTTGCCTACCTCCGTAAGTATCTCGCAGACAATCTGATCGTCGCCTTCTTCGGTGCTCTTACTGCCCGAGCCTACTTAGTGTAGCATTCGTTTCCTGAACTGTCACGCTTGTCTTCATGACTGTCGGACCTGGTTGACCGACAATTTTTCCAGCTAACTCAGCCGTTGCTGTTGTCGGCTGCTGAGTCAGACTTCCGTGGAACACGTACGCTAGCCTCTTGTCTTCCTACTGTAGTAAACACGATAATTTTCTCAAAATTACTCTCAGGTTGTATCTCCTCTTCGCACCACAATCACGATCAACCGTGTCCCCGTGACTGAGAGCGAAGTATCATTACGCACTGTTTACCTCATAACCATTCCACACCGACTGTACCAGTGCTGTTCGGCGCACGACTACTGGGTCACGGTAGTTTTGAGGTTAGGTGCATCCCCTAATGTCCCGCTATCTTGCCTTGGGCACGTAGGATGACGGACAAACTGCTGGGAACACGCATAATGCTCATTCCACAGCATCCTATGCTGCCACTCTACTTTCCCTTCGTCTCATGTTTGCCCATTTTACCGTGTGAGTTTGTGACGCTAAACTATGCAAATGACAGGCAAGCTGACTGCGCCCGGACCCGTCACGCTCTGGCAGTTGACTGTCCTTCTGCGACGCGGAATGTGAGAGAAGCGAGTACGTAGGCGTGTGACTTGAGCAGAGAGAATCAATGCTGTTCTTGACGATCGATCTCTCTTTCGGGGCTAGTTAAGAGAGCTGTTTCTCGTCAGCTCATCTCGTTTTTGGACGATGCTTTGCACAACTAGCCTGTAGACAGTCCGATATCGCTCATGTAGCTCAAAGACACTGCAGCGTTGCGAGTAGCTTTTACGCTAGCTAGAAGGTTAGGGGGCATGTTGCAAAGAATGGCAAATTACAGTTTCTGCCTGCCTCGTATCAGAAGCGGCAAGGGTGAGCTTCCTACAGGCGTCGCCCAAATTTTCCATATCTTACTGCATTTAATTCATGGAGGAAAACATGAGACCCTGGAATTTTTAGGTGGTCGACCGGTTTGGCGTAACCTGCTTCGCCAGCAGCGAGAATGCTGCATCTTCTCCTATCCCCAAATGGAGTCCAAAGTCTTATGGCACGTGTGCTCGGATTTTCATGACGATGCTCTCTCTATGCTTAACCTTGTTTTTAAGAAAAGAGGTTAATAAGTCGAAGAGTGCGTTTTGTGCAAAGCAAATAGAGGGAAAGTGCAGTGTCAGACCTGTTTTATTAGCGGACTTGGTCCTGGAAAATGTGCGGTGGCGGCAGTCTCATCTCGCCCGACGAAACTGTGTATGAAGGTATCCGGTGTGTTTACGCGTCAAAGTTGCTTTTTTCCAGTCTGTCTGATTCGAACTTATCATTGGCCTATAAGAGGGCGGAGTGAGGATTCGGCCGTATCTCCTTTTGTCTCTGATGATGGGCTCCAGCAGGAATCCGCAACGTCAGGCTAATAACGCTTTTGTCCCAACAATCATGTCTCCCTCTTTAAGATGCATTTGCCATCTGTGCTCAACTTTCTACTTCTCCTATTTCTTAATTTATGCCATTCTTTTTTAGTCCTTTACGAAAGAGCAGAAATCCCTTGCGTCTGAGTGGCAGCTGAAACTTGTAGATGCCCTGGGTCCGGCTCCGTTACGCCGTTCCTACAGAAACACACGGCCTTCGCGTCGACCCACCCAGTACCACCCTTCTTTTCGGTCCGGCTTTTACAGCGTCCGCCAGCCGTCATTCACCACTCCCTTCATGCCGCGTCCACAGTATCGTTTGCATAGTCTGCCACTCCCAGGGGCCGGCTATCCGGCTCACCACTCCCTCTCACCCATCAGACTCAGTTCCAGCGGCTACACTGACAGCGTTGATCCCCGTCCTCGACCGGGTGCTTTGTCCCCCAACTGCCCACTAATCAACACCGGCGTGGTAAGCACGCCGTCATTTAACGACGACAAGCAGTCCGTTTTCCATCAGCAAGCCTCTTCGTACGAGTGTGATCAGAGCAGCAAGGTTGCTGGTGCGTTTGCACCGCTACCCAGCTTTACTAAGACTCCATCGTCATCTAGTCGGTCATGGTCCACTTTGAGTGCACGTGATGATCAACGGCAGCTCGACTACATCCATCCTTACCTCACACCTGGGCCGCGTCTGGGCAGCTCAAATCTTCCCCCCATTCAGGCTGGATTTGGAGTCACTGACGAATCTTGCCTCAGTGGTGGAAAATCAGGTCACTACGCATTTCACTCTTGGAGTAGCATACCGAATCCTGAATTTCCTGTCCCCTCCTCGTCTCGTCAGCACCCACCACCACGGCCACTGCAGTCGATGCCAGTTGTTGGTTGTGGTCCTGTTGCTGGTGGTCAGACTCCGCATTTTCTGAGTTTACATGGCGGTAATTCTAGATTCGGCATGCCTGCTGCGGGTGGTGATGTTTCAAGTGAACGCTTAGCAACCGCCGAACCGTCTCCTGTCTTCCAATCGCAAGGAGGGCCCGTGGATAGCCTGTTTGTAAGTGTTTGGAAGCTAAAGTGTCGCAAAAATTGCTGCTAAAAGTCATTGATTAACTAAGCAATTTTATTCTATAGACTCCCGCCTACTGTAAAGGGTTTCCAACTTGCCGTGGGTCCACAGTGAAGGAGGGCTCAATGGCTTCACTTCCGGCACATCCTCCACGACAACAATCGTCAAGCGAGTTTCCTATTCACGGGCAGACCCTCACTCACCAGTCCAGTGATGAAGTTGCTGAAATCACTTCCAATTTAACAAAAGCCTCCCTCGCAGCAATGCTGCTGGAGACACCAAGCACAAGTGCATCGCCTGGAGTCAGTGTGCCGACGGCCCCATCATCATTGGCTTATGTTGGTGGCCAACTTGACGAATTTCCTTCACGATCTACCCTTGGCGGATTAGAGCCGTCCAAAATGCTCTACCCGAGTGTCCATTGCACGTCCACTGCCGAGATTAACCGAAATTTGGATCTGCTTACGCAGAAAGTGACAAAGTTGGCAATTGACGGTGAGCTGTGTATTATAGTTACTTCTACGCTGTGGTTTTATGGAAATCTTAGAAACCACTAATGTTGTGCCACTGCGGCCTGAGGGTGTGAGACGCTGACAGCCAATGCTTGTTTTTGGACTTGCTATCCTTTTCCCGTGCATATGTAAGGGAAATAATAGGAAAATCTCCGCAGAGTGAAGTGAATAAGCATCAACTGTGTAGCAATTTCGCCAGTACCTGATTTCCTGTATTTTTGTACTGTAGATGATAGACGTTGGACGTATTTTCGTAAAAATGCTAGCTTTCAGAAAAGAATGCTTTTAGCAAATTCACTGCTCGACCCTTGAGTGACCACAATAGTTAGGTTGGCCAGAGCCCTAATTACCCCTTGTCATCATTCATATAAGACAAAGAAATCATTTAACATCTTTTACGATTCTGTTAATGTTCTGCAGACACGTCGAAACTCTTCAGTGTGATTAGTTGGCAGTTTTCATGTCATATTGAAGCAATGTTTTCCCTGAATAAATTTGAATAAGGCAAAGGCGACAAAGCATGCGGTATTTACTGACGTCATAAAGCAGCTGAATAAGAGATCTCGAAATTTATGACGTCAGTAAATACTGCATGCTTTGTCGCCTTTTATGTCATAGTCAGCAACTGCCATCTTTATCGGCTCGTGTTTATGCTCTGGGCGATAAATGTAGTGGGGCCGGTTACGGCGCTCTCGTTGTTTTTATTTGATAGGGAACTGTGACTTCAGGGGGTTTGAATCTATGTGGACTCTGAGCAGATGAAATAGGTCCAGAGGCAGATCTGTGGCGGATTTTTCTTAGCCGCTCACCATACCCACCGGTTTTATTTGACATTTACCTGGAATTCTTGATTCATCTAGGTGCATTTAAGTAAAGTTTTCAAGGTGTCTGTCTGCGGGCGTCTGTCATAACATTGCCATCGTGTAGTCATTCGGAGAGCATTTTTACATTCTCGTTATGCAATTGCTGAACATTCAAGTCGGTTCTGGGACCTGGTTTCCTGGTACCTTTTGTCTGTCTCTTCCCAGCAACCTCCGAAGGCGATTGAGGTATTTGTTTGTTTTTCTTGATCTGACAATAACAAAGGATTAAGGTTAGCACCGTGACCTCGTACATCCTTAGCCGACTGTTGAGATGACTGCCATGGTGGTTCGATAGTGGAAACTGCAACGTTAAAAATGTCTGGCCATATTTGGCTGCTGCCTGAATGTATCGACTGGCTGACAACCGCGATTTGAGGTGTGCGTTAGTTGTGGACCGCCTTCAGAAAAGGTGTATCGCTATTGATGACTGTTGCTGCATCTAAAACAACAGTTACTCAGATATGTCAGCATTTAATATGGAATGACGGCCAATACTTGGGGAAAGGGAATACGAAATTACTAACAGGTCAAATAGAAAATACGCTATTTCTGCTCTTCTCTGGTGGTATTACGCACGACTTAGGCCCTCGTGGACTGAAAAAGGTTAAGTATAAGAACTGTTTGGCATACCTTAAAACAAATCCATTTATCTGCTGAGAGGAGCATTAAACTTACTGCCTGCAAACTCGAGTATAAACCATCCTCTGTTTATCTGCTTTATATAAATAAGTGCATCTTCTCGTTTGGTTCAGTTATAGGGAAAACATAGAGACCAATAACGACTGACGCCGCTGAAATTGCCTCCTCTGGTTATTTTTTTTCGTTGTCAGCCAGTCACACCCCAACCCCACGACGTGCAGATTGAAGGTTGGAACTCGCGGTTCAGATGGTCATTTGATCATATTGTTTACCGCTTGCACCGCAAGCCCACCTCCCGTCGGTTGCATTTAGTTAACCCGGGGTGGAGTCCGTCTATTTACCCTGATTTCATAGCGGAGTTGGCATCTTGATAGTCTACAATCCCCACGAATCGTAAAGGTTGATTAACAGCCAAAAATCAAGAGTTGTTGCTGGTCAAGACTTCAAAGGCTATCCTAAGCGCCAATTCCAGCGTTGTTTTCTGAAAAGGCGCTTCTTTCTCACGCCCCCATTCAAGGTTAAATTGTGATCTCGCAGAGTTCGAATGGGCTCTCTTGGCAGAGCTTTCGATAGACAACCTTCCTCAAGATATCGATGTTCTCATACACTCGCCCGCCCGCATTCTTCATTCTCATTTCAATTTGTTTGCCCACTATTCAACCGAGTTGTCACAGATTCCTGTTATTTTGTTAGTTATGAATTACGGCAACCTTTTGTCAGGGGGCTACTCGTTGTCGCCTCCTATCTTTCCCATTTCTACCCGTTGCCACATGTAGCCTGGTGACTCGAAAAAACGCTCTTCGCACTGAAGGAGAGCTGTTGTTAGCAAAGGCTAAAGACGACGGGATATCCTTTATTCTGACCCAACTGTGTAAAACTTGACGATCTTGGCGGGATCCGAGCCCACGACAAGGAGAAGGCTTTAGTACAGCCAATGCTCAAAATCCGCCAAAACACGTTTTAGCGGGATGTTCATCTCTTTTTCTGTCCTAAGCCATGAATCCTCCAACTCCAGTCCTACAGCACCGGACGTTAATTCAGACGCTGTGCGGTTAGACTACGGTCTCGTGACCGAAAATATCCCAAGTCACACAGGACTTGCGCCTGCCAATCTGTCCTGATTGCAGGGCTGCACAGGAGAGGTTGCATTTTGACCGAACAAAATGCAATCAATAGCTTTCCGTCCTTCAGTCAAGCAAGAACTCTTGACATCACTCCCCTGCGGTTTTTCACCCTTCCATTATCCTGGCCCAGTCACCTCACCTCCATAAAACCTAGTTACGTCTCAGATCAAATGCCCTCTTATGCATTGACGTTTTACCAATTTACTCCACGCTTCTCTGTTCGGTAGTAAACACTTATCTGCACAAATTTGGTGACTAATCTTATATCTCCACTTTCCCACTCAGAATCGGACTCGCCGAGTGAGTAGCCAGGACGGTCTTAGTCACTAACGATCAATGGTATAGGCACCTACTGCCCACATCCTTGCCCCAGTTTTTGTTGTGACCGTCTTCGCGCTGGTCGGTCTATGTACGCGTCTTATGCAATCTCACAAAAAGCTGGACTTTACTCATATGAGAACCTTCTTTCTGCCCATCCCTTATGTTCCGCCTTATTTTTCGGCTGTGCCCCAAGCTGGTCTTGTGCATCGATTTCCGACTCTATGCACCTTACTTCGCATCCTCCCTCTTCGCCTTCATTTGCACGTTGATTGTGCGAGGAAAACCATCCCTTATTGCCTCTTGGTACTGACTCTTCCATCTTGCCCCCCCTCTCCCCCGACAATCTCATCACTTGTACTCGCGCCCTCTACTTATTTCGACCTTACTGTTACTTGGGATCTCATTTCTCCTTATCAGCGTACTTTGTTGTCCACTGCTAAAGTAGTCTGCATTTTTCCTACTTTCCAAGAATACAAAACATTTTGTCACGGTTTTTCTGACCACATACAAGTACTCCGTTTGAGTGTTATTAGCCATATTTCCTATTAAGAGCTTAAAGTACCGGCAGAATTACGATCCCTCTTATTGGAGGAAAGTCGATATGCTTTACGACGGAAATAGACCACATTTGTCCTGACACCATCTCGGTCAAGTGCGGCCGTCTACCCCAACAGTGTTGTTGTGTGAGACGTGCTCAGTCCTGCAACCAGGCCAGTTTCGTAAACGTTACTTCTACGTGACCAAACATTGCCAATCTTATGGTATGACTGGCTTTCTATACAAATGCGCCATAAATTATAATTCCGGTCTTAGTATGCTTGCATTGCTCGCAACCAATGTGACCGCCTACGAGGTCCGTACGCCTCATTCTAAGCCATAGCTAGGTCAGTTCACAGAACATTACTCTCGTGTGTCCCCAACGTCGATCCCCTCAACTCCCACGGTTAACCATTCCTCTTAGGTGCCCGGATTAACCACGAGCAGGTTCAGCGAGCGCTGCTTTAATCTGTTCTCTCAGTACTTTGTAAGGATAAATACGCATTTTACGCACAGGATACACAACTCAGGACCCTCTGCAAGTCTGTATGGGCGAGCGTATAACTGGCCATAACTGGTGCTTGGCAGGAAGCGCAGCTGAATGTGGATAAGGCGGGAAAAAATCTACCTTTGTCAGACCCTCTATCAGATCGCACCTGAAAAACATCAGTAAATCGTAAACTGTGATGACTTGGATAATGAAGCAGAGGGTGGAAGGAAGTAAAGGTGGGCTTGTACAATTATGAATGAAATGGCCCTTTAGCAGTCACTTTGTCCAGGAGACCTTGGGAATATCGAAGTGCTCGCTCATCTCATTTAGACGTCTATTAAGGTCTATGATCCGCTGCTTGTGTGATTTCTCGGCCTTTGTCAGGATCGTCTCCAAAAGCCGTTTTTCTTTGCGGCGATCAAATTCTAGTTCAGATTTGGTCTTAGTCAAGTTGAACGCATTATCTTTGTTGGTGCTGGAGGGCTCCGCAGAATCGGCTGTGTCAGCTCGCACTTCCGGCTCCTTCTCCGCCTTCGCCTTTCGCTTGTGCCGTTTGCTTTTTCTAGAAGGGAAGAAATTAGCCCGAGACGAAATGACATTACTTTGTGATCTTGCTATCAGCTTTCAGCTTCAGCGATCCCTTGATGACAGCGGAATATTCAGACATCGTGGCAATCTAGTGCACATAAAAATAAATAAAGACGTAAACGCAATTTCATATAGAAGTCAGATGAATTAGCATGGAAACGGTATAAATTGACACCAACCTGGGGGCACTTGGACGGGAGAGGTACGTGTCTAAGCCGATGACTCTTACAAACACCAAGACATCTCGCATGCAAGTGGCGTTAGTGACTTACCGTGGTAGCTGATCAGCCGGTGTGACCGAATAGCCACCTGTTTCAAGCATTACGTGACACAGACTGCGCCCCCACATGGACTCGCAGTGTAAGTTAAGCTAACACGTGGTAGGCTCGTTTCAGGCATATGCGACCGCCATTCTCCCGCGCGCGGAAAAATAATCAGTTATTCGACTTAATATTACGATGTTTCCCAGACGCCCTTATTCAAGCATCGATCTAGTGATGGTACATTTTCACACATCTACTTTGACAAAGCTCGTAGTCCCAGAACGGGGAGTAATGTTCACAATCTTTGCGAGGGGGGACTCTAATTGGTCTAGAAATGGTATTAGAAAGGAGCTCTCGGCGCCGGCGGGGTGGCAGTGGGGACGGTTGACCATTTGTTAAGTTTACCCCTCCTAAGATTCGAAATATAGCAAAGAAGTAGCGCGTCAGTTATGCTGTCGGAACAGGCTAAGGACGTAGGGTTCCTCCCGAATCTACCAAAAAGCACTCACCCTGCTAAGGGTGTATTGGTGTGCGGTTTTTTGGCGTCTGCTTTCTTGTTCGTATGCTTGAGTGTGTGCTTGACACTGGTGTGACGAATCCATCTGATTACTATGCCCATTGCTCGTTAATTCTCATTTGCCTGGTTTTAACCTACCTTCAGGCGACTATCTCACCGAATTTGGCCTCCACGTACCGCCAAATAGACCACATATAAGATATTTCTAGTCCAGCAGCCCTCAACCTATCAACAATGAGGTCCGCAAGGAAATATCTTTACAGTCATCTACGCACGGATGCCATGGCGGAAATTAATACGTGTATCTACTTTTGTAGGAAAGTTGGAGTGGAAAAAAGACGGGAACAAGCCGAAAGTTAGAGTCTGTGCTCCATATATTTACGTTTTCGGGCAAATTTACGCAGCTTACTGCCCCCTTTATTTATGCAGGGTTTAAAAAGACCGGCCCTAGAAACGAAGCTCTCCAAAAGTCGCTGTTTAGGCCGTGGAAGTTGGTAACTGCATATTTTCAGAGCTAAAGAGTCATTTTCGTCAACAGAGCGTGTTCTCTTCAAAAGTTGCTACCGATCTGAGTACTTAAAACAACAATCAATTCACGAAAACTTTCGGATGCCATATGAAAAACATTCGAGTAACCGAAGCACACATGCACGTAGATGAAATTACCACCTTTAACCCTTCCCCTACACATTTGCGGCCTCCCAAGCAGGAATCCACCTGGAAAAGCATGCTCAAAAAAGCTACTCTTTCGGCCTCGCCAGAAGGTAGCTGGTCTTATTCAAAATGCGTACGCTCTGCCACATCGGTTTGCAACCGGCTACTACAGGTACTTGTTTTAGTTCGAGTTTCAACGTATGTTGCGTCTTCGAGGTGTGCCGTTATGACTACAGCATAATTTTGTTATCCAAGAACGTCGACCCGGCTTCCGTTTCTACCGGCAAATTTTTATGGTCTACTGCATAAAAGTGGGGAAAGTTCGGTGCTCTCGTCATCGTAAAGCACTGGACGGATGAGCAATGCGAGCGCAATCCTGTTAACGGCTGCTCACATAATACACACCACGGGCCTTTGCCGGATAAGCAGTTATCACTCTGTTTGCTTAATCCCTGACACCGCTCCTTCAAAGAATAGCAAACCGATAGTATTGGGAACGAAAAGCAAACAAGACGAACAGACACCTAAAAAAGCATTCTCAGTTGGTCGAGTGTGGAGACACTCAAGGTCTGATTACATGCATTGTGAACAAGTAAAGTGAGGAAGTCTGTCTTCCTCTGAGGTGCAAACAGACTCCCTGAAATGTACGAGGATGGAACATTACTTCTTCAATCCATCTGCTGCAGGCGTACACATTCACACCTCAGCGGGCGAATTTCTGAATGCTCCTTAGTGTGAATAGCTCGTCGACGCCGTGATCGGATTGTCAATGACGACCGGAACTGCACAACTTGATATGGGCACCTCCCTACTGAACACCCTACTCTGTTATTTTTGACGAAGAGCGTTGGGCTTTGCAGATGACAACTTCAGGCAATCAGCAACGAGCGTTGGCACTCTCAAAGGCGTCAAATATTTCGTTCATGTTGCAACGAGGAAAGGTTCCGATCTACATGAACCTTGCGAAGGCGGATTTAGGGTTTTTAACTGGAATCACGGGATAAAAATATTTCGAGATTTTAAAAAAAGTGCTGGCAGGACCGACCACATTCTGATCCCACTGTGCCCACGTTTCCACCCCCCAGCTAACCTAGAGTATCGAGCGTGAGGGTATAAGGGTTGCATGTTGTTCATAAGATGGAAATGTATGCAGGAAGACATCAATAAAGAACAAGGCCTAAAGCAAGTTCGCTGTGAGAAAGCTGCCCTCGGCATCCTACCCTAATCGAATGGTAACGAGTGGACCAGCCTCCGAGCAAAATGGCTATCGGACGCCATGTTCGATTCCTCCGGATTTCTTTGACAACTTGGTTCTGTGCTCATCTACAGACAAGAAGGCTGCTGCAGCTTCACCATTCTAAAGAAATATTTTTGAACCACAGTTGCACGGCGAAGAACGGAACTAGTCAACCATGCCGTCTCATCCGCCGACTAATGAAGCTCGGTCATGTGCGTCACTAACCTGAAAGCGAAAGCCCACAGTATGTCGTCTTGTTCATATCCAACTTTTGGACTTGGTACGGTTGTATTCGAGCCTGATCTAGCCGGCCTCGATGATGTCACATTCTCTACGCCTCTATGCGTGATGATCTGCGACAGCGAATCTGGACAGCTCGATCCGTTCTCTTCAGCGAAGAATGCAAAATACCGAAGGCCCACGAACGGCTTTCAAGTCTCGACGAACTTTGTCGAAACAGATCTTCAGTTGACCTCTTCGGCACCTGCAGGTGGGAAACGGTGCCGGATCGAGGACAGTAGCATTAATCTCGTGAGGCGGATGACGAAGAACGCGCCCAGACAATCTCAGTTGTATTTCTTTGATGGTCTGGGATATCCCCGTGATACTGTGACGGTAGGTGCAGATTGCATCATTTGGGACGAGGTCGGTGTACTTCAGTCGAATGGTGGTTCTCAGACGGCGGTGATCAAATACCTCTAGGTCCCAATCATTTTCTATGTACAAAGCCTGGCATTCAAAAGCGCAGAGAAGGACTAACCGGATGGATGCACGGTACATGCGGATTTTCGTGGAGTTGGAGATGTCTTTTCGGAAACTTCCGAAGGACCAAGAAAACTCTGCGAGCAGCATCGATTCAGGAGACACTGCCGTCCTTACCCTGTCTATTGGACAACGGTCTCGTTCTGAGGGACTTTAAATTGTCTGCTTCTTCAAGCTGACAGCCGTTAGTTCCGAGGCGTGCCTTCTGATCAGGGATGGAGCTAGAACCCAACCTGGTCTTCCCAGGGTTTATGGATAAACCGACCAAAATAGCGACTTTATTCACCAATGACACCACAGACCAAAAACCATAAAAACTTGGGGATTTGCAAGGCGATATAGTCAAAGTAGCTGGCGTTCGGGTGCAAATTCAACACCGTCAAAACCGTGTAGGGCCTTTCTGAGAGTCCAGTTAATGGCGTTTGTTGGGCAGAGTGGGCGACAGAATGTGACCTTGTCGAATGCCAGAACGAAAATCGAGCGGTTAGGACAAATTATTATGAAAGAGGTCTCGCGCGGCGATGGATCGGAAGTAGGCCTTTATCATGCGATTATTTTGGCCGACACGCAGTCTAGTTACAGTATTCGTCACAGGGACTCACGACGGACGAAAATGAACGCAGCGACGAAGTCAATAAAGCCTATGGTTGTCGATTACTGGTAGTCATGGCGAATTCCCGAATGCTCCTCAGTGTGAACAGCTCGTCCGCGCAACCACCCGCAGCCCAGAATCCGATTTGGTTAGGCCTTGTCCTGAAGTCGCACAGCCTGGCATTGCCTGAGGGCAACAGCGAAGAGTATCAGAGCAACGTCGATGAGGCTTATGCCCCGGTAGTTTCCGCATTTTTCTTTATCTTCCTTCTTGAAGACAGGTACAAGGATGCCCGAGCCCCAGCCATAAGGAACTACCTCATCCGTCCACGCTCGCTCAATTACCTCGTGGAAACAAGGTGTCAGTGTCGACACAAAACTTGTAGATTTCAGCAGAAATACCGTCCTCTCCAGGCGCCTAGTTGTTGTGTAGCCTTTGTGTTGCATCGGTATCTTCTTCCTCGGAATGGGAGTTGCACGAGAATGCACAGGCTGGAATGGGATAAAATTCCGCTGCGGAGGAGAGCGGGCGTGTGAAGGGTTGTGCGCTAAAGCTGAAGAAACATTCAATGGTCACGCCAGCGACCGACCTTGGCTGAGTTGTCAGCAGTAAAGCCGTCATTCACATCGCTAACGGAATCACAAGTTTCGACAACTTACCACCAACTTGACGGGTAATTTGGTATAGTTCTCGGATGTCACCAACGTTTGAGGCCTGCGCCATGGAGGTAGCTGTTTCAGCCCAATATTTCCGCCGGTTGCCACTAGCCGCATTTGCTGTCGTTTTCCAGTTAGCGGAAGGAAGCAAGGTTGCGGGGCCTGACTCGAACCATCTGTGCAAACAACTACATGGTTCTTCCACTGATCTAACTACAGCGGCACCGCTGAGTGAATCCAGGAGTTTTTTCAGCTGCCGTATAGACTGATGCCCATTGGCCACTGCCTTCTCTATCGGTTCGGGTCGCAAAGGGAGACCGGATTTTTGTGCTCAGGGCCTCGTCGGTGATGGGTTGTCGTAGTTTCGCGACATCAAGGCGTATCGCGTGCTGCATTTTTGATGAAGATGAAAGGTGAACTTTCGGGTGTGTGCGAACGAGAACATGGTCAGACCCACGAGCGTTATTAATTTCGACATCACGCATCGATCTGCTATCATTAACCCAGCTGTGAGACCTTAAACCAACTAGAACATAGTCTATTCAAGGTGGCGACGATGTCAAGTTCGCCAACCAAGGATGTAGGTGGACATGGCGAGTGTCTGCCACGAACGCATCACTTACCCCCGTGTTAGGGACCGCTATGCCACCTATCTTAACTGTCTTGGGATTCCAGACCGACTGACTACTATGAAGGCCGATCACTCTTCCTGCGTTAAGTTTGTAACATTGAGTCGGTAGTATAAGTCAAGACGAATGCCGTAACAAGTAGTTCGTACATATTTCGTGTTTAAGTTACCCGCAAGACAGTCGGTATTCCGCCTCTCTGTGGGCCCTGCTGCAGCCTCCAATTAGATGCATAAAACCCCGGATTGGCATATAATGAAAGTTTATAGTTTGCCGAAGGAGATCATCCATTTCAGTCAAGCCTGAGTCGTAAGATGCAAACGTTTTGCGATGTCCTCTAAAATCGATTCCGCCATAACAGAAGGTTACCTGCTTATCAGAGCTTGGAACTACGATATCTATGGATGGGGCACCTTGGGGTTTCTAAAGTGCATGATTGTCATCTGGCCCCAGTTTCCGGCAGCAACGCAAAACCATACTCTACTCGATGCTGTCACTTTCTTAAGTTTCGCCGTCCAGCTACTACTTCCGTCCATATAGTGTTCTTCCTTTGGTCTGACCAAGACCCTTTAATAGACTGTTTGGGTTGGGCACGTGCAGGCAGCTTAGCGAAACTGGCTTCGAATTATTCTGGCAAGTAATCTAGGGTTGCAGTTTTCTTCCTGTTGACCAATATGAAGACGGAAGCTCGTGTGATTTGGGTACATCTTATGATGGTAATCGAGTGAAATCGCAATAATCGCTCGTAGTTCTTACTTCGTCACCTGTGGACATATCATGACAGGGAGCATGGAAACTGGCCAAATACTGCGCATGGTCCCTTAGGAAAATTGGAACCAGATATCGCCCTGCACCTAGTACTGAAAATGCCGCTGATTTGAAAGGGGTGGAAACTCGCTGAAATTGTTGTATACGACAGACGGATAGTTTGACATGTCATATTCGCCCATAAAATGTGAAAAATTTTGCCATAAAGAAGACAAATGTCACCAAGTTCCTCAGATAGGCCGTTTACAATTTTGGACAAAAATGGTCTATTACATACACCGACAAAGAGTGGTGGTCTCCGCCCGCACAGTACTGCTTCAGAGAATTGGTCACTATGCTATTTATGAATCAGAGCGAAGCAACAGACCTTCGTGCCTTACCGGCATGGTTTTGCTCGTAGATGCGGCTGAAGTTTGTAGACGCCGTAATAACATGACCTCCTTGTTCAGTGATCTGGGAGAATATTAAGCCTAAGCTAAGCACTAGTGCACTTGGCACAAATGACCGAATGAATGCAAGAAAGGGTGGAGCACTTTCGAAGGCTTCTAATGCCATGGGAACTGCTCTACTGGGACGACAGCTCTTGGCTCTCCCTTTGTCCCTTTTTGGGAGAATGGGGTGGCGATTATATGCCGCCAGGCACTGTGGTTGCAATGCGAGCTGAAAACAAACAACTTAAATATGCGGTAAAAGGGACAATCTTTCAAGGTGGAAATTCGAGACACCGATCTAGCTCAAAATAGGCTTCTTCAGTAGGTGAAGTCAATAGGTTAATCTGTGAAACACATCTTACGAATGGGTGCAATAGGAAAGTACAAATGTGCCAATAATGCATAGGTACAGCCTTTAACGGCCGATTAGATCAGCTGAAGATCGCGCCTGTTCTTTTTTGCCTCAACTGGTCCGTACCAACTGTCGAGGCACCATTTAGACTACCTGAGCAAGTAGCCGCTTTCCAAATGAACTACATGGAGGTCTAAGGAATTAGATTTTTTAACGTGTCATTTCGAATTTTATACTTCTAGATATCGTCAATCCAAATATCGTAATTGGACTGTGTTCCGTTTCAATGTAAAATCAGCTCCGAACGATGGCCTTATATCGGATAGTGAGAGCAACGATCGAACCTCACCATTACGATGCTGCTGTAGCTTTATATATCGACAAATAAGTTGAAATGGCATAATACCAAAAATATTCAACCCGCTGAACTAAAGGTAGTTAAGTGAGGAAGTGGTTTTCATTCCAAGCAATAAAAAACGAGGCAGTGACGATTGAGTATTGCCTGGAATGCGGTTCCAAAACTTCGCTGCCGACACGACAAACAAATCCCACTCAGTATCCAGCCCCATTGGTTTCAAAAACCAAAAATCCAGTGAGATGAACCGGCCTGATCTGGCCGTTGTTGTGACCGGCAGGACTGGAGTAAGTAACGGCAACCGCCCAACCGTAATAGACAGTTGTTCAAAACGAAGCTTCTTTGGCAATCCGTTGCAAAAATAGGTTCCAAGTGGCCTCGACCAGGCAGCACAGTGCTAACGAAACATAATACGCTCGCCTTATGTTGATGATCATTTCTTTTTTACTGTCTTTCTGTTGCTTTAACTTCCCTCATTAAGCTATAATATTACCAGAATTGTATATCTCTCATAATGTCCTATATTCCAAAAGCACCTGTCTGTGTACATGCTGAGATTGCCAAGCTAGTAGAGGAAATTGCGGAGATAATAGCCCGAACAGAACTAGACCTACCACTTCCGCTGTCGGAGAATTCAGGAGTCAACCGTCACTACCGCTACAAGCAGCAATGTTAGGGCGCCTTTTTCACTTTTCCGCGCGAATTGCAGCCTGGTTAAATCCGACCGACGATTTCCTTCTTTCAGGTATTTATTTGCTTTGCATTTCCTCGCGTTCTACACATTTTTACTGTCCTCATGTTTCCCTGCATTATGTTTCTCCCTATTGCCCTTTTTTGTTTGTGATTTTCGCGGATTAAGCATTATATCCTCTAGTTGACTTTTGTACCAGCCGGCATTATGATCAGTAGGGTCATGGAATTTTTGTGTTCGCACGGATTGGATGGTTAAAGGGTTTGTAAATCTCACTTCCCTGTTTGGTCTCTAGGTGATCCTAGACCTGAGTTCCGATCATCGTTTACGTGACCACGCTACACCGTTCTCAGTTATGAGACTCCATCCGTGAACGGATATCTCCAAGTCCTCCTGTAGATGGTGCCTTCAGTGTATGTTATAATTGTCCCCTAAGTTGTTTACTTAGAACTTAGCGATTTTTTGCGTAACTTTCTATGCGTCTTGAGGAGTGTATTCGAAGCCATTGTGCACTCTGTTTACTTCGTCTGCGTGCATCCGCTTTTGTACAGTTACATGCGAGCAGGGAACTGCACGGCCGTTTGCGATAGCTTTATGGATATCCTAGAACATATGCGCGGTCATGTAGCACAGAAGGTATGCAAACTACTCATTGATTTGCAGGCCTGGATGTGTTGTTGTACGACGTTGATCGAATATGACAGGCTTTGCCAAAAAACCGTGGCGTCGACAGCCGGCAAATCACTTTTTGATAAACGCTTACTGTAGGATACTTCTTTGAAAAATTAACACCTCAATTGCTTGGGGTTCGACAAGCATATTGCCTCAGAGACTTGAATATCGGCGGCCTCCTGACGACAGCGTCACCTTAAAGTCATGGTGGTTTCAAGTGCGAAACATCGCACATTCTATTGCCTTGGGGCCCTTGGTGGCGCATTTCTTCAGCACCAGGACTAGTTTTCCGACGATAAAGAAGTCCGAAATCTACTCAACGGGAAGAATAGACTGTAACTAGCCTTCACTAAATGCGAAGCCGTGACAAACAGGACGGTGTTTCTTCAGATGTCAACTCCCTGTGCAGCAGCGGTTGTGGAAGATGCAGGTTTCCTGAATGGATTGCATGACTGAGGGTGAACGGAGCAAGATGAAACGAGGAATTTCATCCATCAGACTATTGCTTTATGTGTTTTGGACTTGAAATGCTATCCCAGCCAGGGGTTTTTCCAAGCACACATGTGACTGAATGCGCCCCCATCAAGGACTTCCAGCAAATGAGCTATCTCGCGAATTGCCGTGATGAAAATCTGAGTAAGAAATATATCATGCATTTGGTGCTGTCATTTGTGTTTATTGAATTGATTTGAGACGCAGAAAACCACCCACAAGCGTAGACACGGTCTTACCCCCAGACGATACAGTCGCCCTCACAGACAAGGAAGAATTAAGGTCACTCCTGACTGCGTTTAGCGATGTTTTCGCATGGGACGATACCTCCTTAGGTCGCACAGCTGTCATCCGTCACAGCATTGACACAGGAACGTCGAAGCCGCTGTGGCAACCACCACGCCGTATTCCACCACACTTTCAGAAGGAGGTGAACGACCTAATTCAAACGATGCTGACTACAGGGATAATCCGCCCCTCCAGATCCCCATGGGCATCGCCAGTGACATTAGTGCCAAAAAAGACGACAGACTCCGATTTTGTATAGACTATCGGCGACTTAATGCGGTCACCACCCGCGATTCTTTTCCACTGCCAAGAATTGATGTCACACTTGAAGCGCTGGCCGGAGCCCAATGGTTCTCAACGTTGGACCTTAAGTCCGGTTACTGGCAAGTGGAAGTGGAACCTAGCGACCGCCCCAAAACAGCGTTCATATTACCACAAGGGCTCTTTGAATTCGAAACCATGCCGTTCG
>CACRXP010000037.1:1733657-1758931 GCA_902702965.1 Spirometra erinaceieuropaei | reverse complement strand
TCGCCATGATGGCCTATAGAGCTGCCGTTCATTCTTCCACGGGCCATGCCCCATTCTACATGTTGACCGGCCGCCAATTCCGGCTACCGACAGACTCGAACGTCCCCACACAACAACCGGCGGCCTATACGACCGACGACTACGTGATAGGGCTACAGGAACTGCTAAGACTCACGCACAACTTGGCACGCACACAGCTCCGCAACGCCTACGGCAGACAAAAGAATTATTTCGACCGACAGACACATGGGCTGCCCTACCACATCGGCGACCTAGTGCTCCGCTATCGGGCGGTTCCGCCCGTGGGCACTCCAGCCAAATTCTTCCACCCTTGGGAAGGGCCGTTCGTGGTCGCCGACGTCATTTCGCCCACCACTTACATTATTCGCGACGCCCTCACCCACGCCGGCCCCGCTTTCACCGTACACTTTGATAAGTTGAAACCGTACCACGGCAGTCTTCCCGTTGCGTCCCACGATACCCTACCCATCCTTCCCCCCCATTTAGTCCCCTTGCCTACCAACGAAGTGGAAATTCCCCTGACCCACACCCCCCACCAGGCCCCGCGGACGGGGCACTGCCTAGAGGGGGGGGCAGTTGTAGCAGGCAGACAGGAACGATTGTTTGAATAGATAAGGGCGCGAGTTTTGAGAGTTAGGGTGCCTAGCGTCTGAACGCTATCTGTTCGTCTTCTTCTGTCCCTTTCAGTTGAAGTGCGCGAAGACGGTGATTCCCCCTCCCCGGTGGCAGCATCCAACTCCACCTTCCCCGGACAATAGTGAAGACTACGTTGGTTTGGACTTTCCGATCCTTCTTGTCTATCCCTCATCTACGTTCCCTCTTTTTGCGTTCCCAATAAACCTTGGCATACTACGTGACTTGTTGTGTGTTTGAAGACTGTTATTGATGATGCCGGATCGGAAGTGTGATCCTAATGATGCACAAACTGGACAGAGTATTGCGGTTCCCGACGTCCCACCCCAGACTACCCAAACAGACGCAGGCGGACCCTCGGACATCGAACCCCTCGCGAGGTCGGACGCTACACTATATTAAGCACCCGCGACATGCCGTCACCTTTCTGCGTCATGCCGTGTGATAAAGATCTCCAGTCGTAGCGGCCGAGGACTCTAAGCATAGCACACACCCAAGTAACGAAACACTGGAAAAAGATCCTGGCTAACGTTGATCTGAATAATGTTGTTGGTACGTTACGATACTCATCCGCACATAAAGGAAAAAGGAACGTCAAGTAGGCTAGAAGGCATAATGGACAGAGACGGGGATTGGAAAGGAATGTAATAATAGTTAATAGTACAAGCAGAACGAGTTACAACTGTGGAGTAACCTGTCTGGATGGAGAGGCGATACTGACATACCAGCTAATTAATCGGTGGGTAACGCAGCGGTGTGGGCAACTGCAGGGAAGGTTCGAGGGAAGTGCCGACGTAGAGAGAGGGAGAACGATACGAGCGTCACAGTACCTTGCGGGAAACGGGGTCGGCGGACGTGGTAGGCAGGGACATCGGCCATCTTCACCAGCGCGCGGTTACGCCACCTCCATCCTAGGTCCGTGCGCCAACAAAATGTTTCTCCATTCAAACAACCTAATCGAGGCCGTGGAGCGTTACCCAGTCAATGTCAATCAGCCAAGTATTGAAACGATATTTTTTAAATAGTATTCCCAATTTTTCTACTATTTATTGAAGTGCGTACCAGAAAGCCTCATCGATCTCATTACACTAGAGAAGTTTAAATAGAGTATCGTTTAATTCCCTATTCCGCATTTTCAAATTTTCGCTCTCCGAGGAATTTAGTTACTTCGAGGTTTGGACTTACTGTACGCTCTTAGAGCCCGCCGGAATCAAGACTTGAATTCGACTTATCAATATCTTCCTCCCAACTATAGTTGGGATTAAAGTCTCCTGCAGCACATTCCCAGAACTCCGATTTCGGCCTTCCTCGCTTCTAATACTTGCAAGCCCAGAAAGTCGGGTTACTTGAAGAACAATATATCCAACGCTTCTACAAATGCTGAGATTGTTTTCTACTATTACGCATTGTTTCATCATCGACTCAAAGTATTTGTCTAAATTTCTGCTCTCGGAAGCTTCTCGATCATACCTTCCCATTCAGCTAATGAAGTTACTTTCTACCGAAAGATCGTCATAAAAGCCTTTCCTTCATAATTAAGACTAAGCTCCTTATGTATATAGATAAGTTATCCAGAATTTTGAAGTCCGCACTAGTGTTCCAAAGTAACGCGCACTTGGGATTCGAACCGGGGACCTTGTAACGCCCCTCGGCGCGAACAGAATTGTTTGAATGTGTGAACACTTTTGGCGCGAGGGCCTAGGGTGGAGATGGTGTAGTCGCGTGCCGGTGAAGTGACCGGTGTCCCTTCCTCTCTCTTCCGCCGATCCCTCCCCCCTCGCTGTACCGTAACGTAACGTCCGTATCGCTCGTCTCCTCGCTACATCGGCAACCCCCTCGGCCCCTCCCTGGAGTTGCCCCCAGCGTTGCGCTCCCCACCGGTTTACTAGCTGGCACGTTGGCATCGCCTCTCCACCCAGGCAGGTCATTCTACAGGTGTAACCATCCTTCCTGTACAACTGCGATTATTATACGTTTTCCCCGTGCAAACTCGTCATATTATACTTTATCCCTTATTCGACATGCCTTCTTCTCGTATGTATGGATGTGTATCAAGGAATGCTAACAGTTCCGTTCAGGTTTACCGCGGCCAAGATCTCTTATCAGCGTTCTCTTACTTTGGTGTGTGCAATCGTTGACGTCCTCGGCCGCTACAACCTCAAAATTTAGAGCCCGCTCCGCTGACCCCTACACCACGGACGCACGGCTGAACTGCTCAACTAAAAGCATTGTTAATGCGTCATCGCAGGACCTGGTAGGATATTCGTGTAATGGTTGTCAAACGATAGCCTACAAGATGGATCAACTAGAGGAAGAAGTAAGAAATCCGAAGGAACTTATACACAAGACTGTTTCTTCAGAGGACCGCCCGGTATTATCTACGTAGAGGCTAACTCGGAGTAGAGCGACAGCCCTCCAGCGTAAGGAATCCCCAGAAAACAATCATGTGGTGAATAAGACAACTACATTTAGCAGTCACGTCGTGGCTTTCGATGGAAAAAGATGAATAAGAAGAAGACGACACTTAACACCACGGGAAAAAGTCGCCAGAATACGAAAGAGAGTATATTAGCCTTACCCGAAAGGCAGTTGAAAAATGAAACGAATGTAAATGTCCCAATGGAAGAAATGGAAGTGATGGGGCAGTTGACGCCCAAACTTAATAATTCCCAGACAGTGTTCTCATTTCCTGAGCCTAACTTAGAGGGATTATCAATTAGCGCAAAGACATATGGCTATGGACCCAGGGTGGAATTAGCTGCCACCGCGACAACAGAGTTAAGAACCGAGCTGAGGAAGCCTCTAATTCATGAAGGTCAAGCTCTCCACAGACCTCTCTGATGGGAGGCATTGTTGATAGACCGCAGTGTGCAACTATTCACGATGCCTCAAAAGGATTCGCGGACGAACGTCACAGGGACATATATATAAATATGGCAGCCCTCTCCTTTCCTCCAGTCCACTTCGACGAGGCCATAGGGCCAGCCAACGACGTCCAAATCGCAGAAGACAGAGGAATGCTTAATAAGGACCGCTGCATCATATTCAGGGCCTCCCAGAGTCCTCCGCCAGTACCCCCAGGGAACGAATCGCTGCTGACTTAGAGCAATTTCAGAAACTCCTAAATGAAACGCTGCAACCAACAGATGATGTCACAGTCCTAAAGGCGTTTAGTCTTGGAAGCCGTACAAACGCCGTTCCGAAGACGCGACCACGACCCTTAAAAATCGTCCTCGGTAGCAATGAGCAGGCGAGACTTATCCTTTCCTGGCGTTTTCGATTGAAGCATTCCCATAAAGGAGTGTTGTTTCAGCCGGACTACTCACCTGCCGAGAGAATGAAACGCCGCAACTTGTCCTAGAATTGAGAACACGGCAAACCAACGGAGAAAAAACTTGACAATCTACAAAGACCGGATTGCCAAATGACATTCCGCTCCCCTCTGGATCAAGCCGACCCGAATGACCGCACAGCTACCCCAGTAGCCCGTGTCGGGGTTGAAGGCAAATCTTGCATGAACTCGAAACTCATATTCATGAATACCAACGCGCAAAGTGTACTTTCAAAACTGGACGAACTCCGTATCTATACCAACGGCCTTCATCCAGACGTTATCTAAATAACAGAAACATGGTTGTCCGAATAGGTTGATGATAGAGAGCTCATGCTCCCTGGATTTCAACTATTCCGCTGAGACAGAGAAAACAGAAGGGATAAAGGCATAGTAACATTGGTTAAGAATGGCTCGTACGTTTCACAAAAAACTGCCCAACTGACTTTTAGTACCGAAGCATTATGGCTGACCATAAGGGCACCGGGCTCTCAAAATCTCGATATCTTGACAGTATATTGCCCCCCGAGAAATGACCCTGACACTGATGCCCAACTTCTGGAGAAGCTCAGATTATTTTCAACGCTGCCGACTACTCTCATCGTTGGAGATTTTAATGCATCTCACATAAACTAGAGTTCGGCCTCAGCCGACTGCTCTGAAGCAGCATATGACCAGCAGCTACTGCGTACCTCCGACAACCTGCTTCTCACACAACACGTAATGTGTCCAACGAGGGTTCGAGAGGGCCAACAAATGATCTGCCTCGATCTTGTGTTCACCAAGTCGTCTGACAACATCGAAGTTGTGAATTGTTCCCTGCACAACCGCTCGATTCCCGGCCCAATATTTGGCGTGGCGATTTCGAACAGATGAAAAAGAATCTTAGTCCTATCGACTGGGCATCCACTCTCTCTGACGATGTCAAAGAGACTTGGTGTCAGTTCAAAGAGCTAGTGCACCACCTCATCTCCAACCACTTCCCAATCATGCGCAGAAGACTACCAAATAGACCTCGCTGGTTGACTCCGTCCTTAAAAAAGGAAGTTAACAAGAAGAGGAAGCTATGGAAAAGATCGCTGACGGACCGCACGCCAGAATCCCGAAGCAGTTAAGTTACAGACAAATCGGGACAAAATGCTCATCGCCAGAGATCGGAAAACTTTTGAAAAGAATCTCTTGAACCGTGCCATGACTAATTCCAAAATCCTTTACAGCTACATAAGACATAGCACACGGAACAAAGATCCCGTCCCACTGCTGCGAACGGCTGAGGGTGCGGAAATCTCCGATGACAAGGATAAAGCTGACCATCTCTCTCAGTTCTTCCGGTCAGTCGTGACAAGTGAACCCGATTTTTCCTCACCTGCTTATGAAGAAGAAACGCCTACCCTTGAAGCCGTCTTCTTCATCGAAACAATTGTTCGAAATTAGTTACTAAACCTAAAAGAATCGACCTCCCCAGGCCCTGATGCAATCCCTGCCAAGCTGTTAAGGAACTAGCTCCAGAAATGTCCAAGTCGTTAGCCTTGATCTTCCAAACGTCATTTGTTACTGGATGCCTGCCTTCTGACTGGAAGTCCGCTACTATCAATCCACTTTATAAGGGTGGAAGTCTTGCGTCTGCGAATAACTACAGGCCAGTGAGTCTTACCTCCATCTGTTGCAAAATCATGGAGAAGATCATTAAGAAAGCCTTGATGCAGTTCCTCGAGCATCACCACCTCCTCTCCGATGCCCAACACGGCTTTCAAAGTGGTATGTCCTGCCTCACAAATCTGCTCTTTACGCTCGGACGCTGGACCAAAGAAGGTGATGAAGGCAATGTGGTGCACGCCATCTACATCGACTTCAAAAGGGCTTTCAACAGCGTTCCTCACCAACGTCTCTTATACAAACTGCGCAAAACTGGAATTCGTGGACGCCTTCTTGTATGGATTCAGAACTTTTTGGCTGGACGGCCCTAAGAAGCGCAGGCCGAGCGTCAACAGTCCACACATGTAAGTGTGGTGAGTGGCGTCCCACAGGGCTCAGTCTTAGGTCCCACGTTATTCCTCGTTTTCATAAATGACTGCGTAAAGGATTTAGACAGTGATGCCATCCTGTTTGCCGACGACAAAAAATTGTGGAAGGTTATTTACAATGCGGCAGACGCAGACCACCTGCAAGCAAACTTGAACAGGCCCGAAGAATGGTCAAAGCGCTGGCTTATGCCCTTCAATATAAGCAAGTGTAACTTTCTTCAACTCGGCCGCTTCAGAGCCCCCAGCCCCAGGACCTACTTTCTACACGGCACACCACTGAAACAGGTTGACAGTCAGAAGGACCTGGGTGTATGGATTACATCCTTAGAGAGGGAGAGAGGAATGCGCATTATTTTGAAATCATATGTTCAAAATTTTCAGAAAAAGTTGGCTCCATTCACTATGGGCAGTAAATAAGTTAATAGATTATTCAAGAGTCAAAGTTTAACATAAAGAAAAGATTATTATGGGGATAGATCAAGTCTTAGCTTCTGTATTTCTGTCTCTTCGCACGTAAGATAGCGCGCTAGGAATGGCAATACAGAAGCTCGATAAGCCGATGTGCGACAGGATATAAGACGGAAGTTGCGGCGCATCGGGCGGGAAGACTTGGCAGACATAAGATCGGAATGTAGGGGATGGGCAACGTCATCTAGAATTCGACCAGCAAGTTGCTTGACCGCATTGAAGTGTCGTTGTAAGATAGTGTCAACTAAATAAATATCAGAAACGCCAGCAGCAGAAGAGAGCATGTGGAGGATTCGTTTCAAAATTAAAAGATCCTTTTTAGCAAAGCAGGTAAAATGACAGGAGAACAGTATAGGATAAGAGGAAGAATGCAGGCATCAATGAATTGCCAGACTAAGGGTTGAGGTATGTGGTAGGAACGTAAACGACGTATGTAGTAAAGAAGTTTACGAACTTTAATAAATAGGGACTCAATATGGAGGGAAAAAGAAAGATTTGAGGACAAAGGAACGCCGAGGTACCTGAAAGAGGACACTTCGTTAGGAAGAATGTCAGAGGAATCAGGGTAAGGAGAGGACCGCAGCCGGAAAATACACTGAACGGATTTTTGGTTGTTAATTAGGAGACCATTTCCCTCCGACCACGCTAGGACATGGTTTAGGCCATCCTTTAGAGACCGGAGGTGTGTCTGACTTTTGAGACGGTGTCCAACAACCACATCGTCAGCATACTTGACCAGAAGACAGTCATTAGGGGACCTTAGATCGTCAGTGTGGAGGGAGAAAAGGTGAGGCGATAGAATGGAACCTTGAAGAACACCGCAGTCATTGGGAAGGGCCGAAGATTTCCGCTTGTTAGATTGGACAAATTGGGTGCGGAAGGTAAAATAATCGCTCAGCCAGGAGACGACCCAGCCTGCAGAGCCACATGCCGAGGTTTTGATAAGGAGAAGAGGGCGCGGGACGGTATTGAAGGCGGAGGAGTAATCAAGAAAAGCGCACGCATACTCGCGGCAATCCTTGTCTAATGCTTTTAGAGAAGAGTGAACCACAAGAGCGGCAGCATCTAAAGTACTCCGTTTAGCTTTGCATGCAAATTTTAAGAGGTCGTAAAAACAGGAAGAAATAGGCTTTATGATATCTAGGGCAACTCTTTCAGCAAGCTTTAGTATTGCAAACGAGCAGGCAATTGGGCGAAAAGATTTAGGACCAGAGTTAGCAGGCTTTTTAGGGATGGGAGTGATTCTCACTGTACGCCAGGCGTCGGGAATCTTGGACTCCATGAAAGACATATTGATGAGGTGCGTTAAAATAGGGGCTATCTGGGAACTGCAATATTTAAGAAGAAAAGGCGAGATACCATTCGGTCCGGCAGCTGTTGATCCACGGACCTTTTTAAGGTGTTTCTCTACTGTTGCCAAAGACACGGGTTGGAATGTAGTCGGTGATAGGGGAATGTCTTCTAAGGGAAGATGGGAGTCATTGCGACTAAATAAAAAATTTTTATTTAGGGAGTCTAAATCTGCATCCACATGCACCAGCGTGTTGCGATGGCCAGTGAGACGCTTAAGATTTTTCCAAATCTCAGCTGAGGAAGGGGGGAAAGGGGGGGAGGAAGAAGAGGAAAAAAGTTGTCTGACAAACAGGCTATTTAGCCTGTCAATCTCTGTTTTTATTAAGACGGTAACGTCCTTAAGGTTAGCACGTAAGCCTAGCTTGTAAAGGAGTTCTTTTTTACGTCTTAACGATTTCAGATAGGGGGAAGAAATTCTATCCGGCCGTACCATAACAGTATCAAAAGGGCAGCAAATATCGAAAATTTCATTTAAAAACGCTGTCAGGTTGGAAGAACAGGATTCAACATTAGGATGTTCAAGGAAAGTGGGGATAGCAAGAGAAGTGCAAGTCTGAAGCATGAGAATGTTTTAAGCGGACGTATTGCGAACCTTAACCTTTCTCTCAGGCTTGGCTAGCAGTGCACGTTTTGAAGTGGAATAGATGTTTGGAAGACACAATAAAGTGGAATGGTCAGAACCTGACAATGGAGCCCTGTTTTTTACGCAAAAAAGCTTGCTGTGGTTAGTCAGAATATGACCAAGAGGGGCATCTGCGTGAGTATTAAAGGAGACAAGGTCATCGAAGCCTAAAAGTGTAAGGGGACGTAAATTCACGCGGTGAAAATCACCGCATAAGAGAGTAAGATAGTCGCAGGATAATATAGCAAGTTTTTGTGAGAGGAAGTCGAAAAAACGGGTTAATGCGCCTTCACAGGAAGAGGGGGAATGTAAATACCAACAAATATGATGCCTTTAAAATTACTTAACAAACGGGGCTTACATAAAACAGCAATTACATCTATCAAATCATCAGAGGAAGAAAAAAGGGACTTACAGTCTCTACACCAATTTCAATTAATGAAAATGGCAACGTCTCCACCTCTGCCACAAGATAAAGATTTTCTATCCGTTCGAAAGCAAGAGAAGGATGTGGGAGTAATAAGTTGCGAATCACTGTCACTATTTAGCCACGTCTCTTGAAGGCAGACAACTTCAGTTTTGCTGTGTTCTTTTTTCGACAAAATTAGCTCCAAATCATGGGCTTTGTTGAAAATAGAACGACAGGTTGTCGACAAGAAGGTAGGAATTGACAATTTGTGATTTGGCTGACGTTTGAATGCGAATTGCCAGCCACAACGGTGTTTTCTCCGATGCATAGGCCGTTGTTGACGAATAATTGATAAATTCAACACAGAGCGATCGCAGATACGACATATTGGCCGTAAAGTACAACAGTTTGCATCATGGTCGTTCGTAAGTGAAATTGACAATTTAATTCCGTTCAAAAGGGTGCTAGCGTACTGTAGAGACGACCTCAGAATCTTAGCTCAGACAAACAAAGGATGCAAAACAGTTCAATATATCGAAGAGAAAAAGGCACAATAATGTACAATTAGTAAAAATCCACACGTGAATGGAGAGCTACAAAAATGGCGGCTCAAATTCAAAAGCCCGCGACATATACTCAAACTAACATTGCACTGCGCGAAGGCTGCTAACTCGGCTACGGCCACATTGAAACTCATTTGGCGAGCATTTATGGGATTTGACCCTGACTGCTTTTCCAAATTATTCGGCACCTTCGTGCGACCTCATCTAAAATAGGCCATACAGGCGTGGAGACCTTGGACTGCCAAGGATTATACCGTCTTAGAGAAGGTCCAGAGACGGGCGACCAAAATGACACAAGGTCTGGGAGCATTCCCCTACGAAACCAGACTGTCAACTGTCAACCTGTTTCCCCTTTCCTACAGGCAATTACGTGCTGACCTTATACTAACATTTCGCATCATCAACGGCCTAGACTGTTGTTAAGATCCCACTGATTATTTCACCCAAGCTAACACGCCCACTTTGTGCGGTCACCCCCTAAAACTACGCGCAGTGATATCAAGAATCAATGGACGAAAGTCCTTTTTCAGTAACAGAGTGGTTGCAACGTGGAAGGTCCTGCCGACTGATGTTGTAGCCTCCTCCTGTGTGAATTCCTTCAAGTGTAGACTTGACACGCATCAAGCTTTCCGATTACCACCCTCATATCCACTCACATAACCCGGAACCATCTTATACGTGTTTATACTACATGTAATTAGTAAGTTACCGTTAATGATTACTCTTTTTCGACTAGCTGTCAGTTGTTCGAGAAAGGGATTTTGTACATATGTATATGTATTTATACATATATACATATTGGAAGGTAGGCATCCCAAGAAATATAAGTTGAAGTCGAATGTGTGCTTTGGGAAAGGAAGTTTATTGTGCAAATTTTCGACGCCGGTTCCCCGAGTCGTCGTCAGGCACAGACGGAAAGCAAATGCGCCAACACAGTTAACATCTTAAGTACACGTAAAAAAAATCTCTAATCGCCTGACGCTCACGCCAGTAAGCGGCCGTCGTGTTTGTCAGTCCGTTCTGATTGGTCCCCGCCTCTTCCATCTCTCCTTGAGATTGCTGTACGCGGCATCCAACTCGATGTGCCTGTTGATGCATGAATCGTCTGAGTGCATGGCCTCAAGGAACTCTCGGCCTTTCTTTGTGGGGCACACAGCGACAATGCGAGTTTTTTCCCAAGCGAAAGTGTGTCCGGTGTCCAGGGTGTGCATGGCCACTTGAGATAGATGGTCTCGCCTCTTCATATATGTACATATACATATGTACATGTACATATGTACAATATCCCTTTTTCACCTTCCCATTTATCAATGTTTTTCTCCGACGACTTGTAACCAATAGGGAGTTCAAAGGCGCTTGCCTATATTCCCCTTAATAAACTGATACCGATACACACTTAAGAAGCTACGAGAGCGACTTAAAGATCCTTCTATAAGCTCCCCATCGATTCACTTGAGAATCGCTGAGACGTCAAAATTGAGGCTCGCGTGAGATAGACATGGGGAGTCTTTAACTATTAACAACGCGAACGCTTCTAGATTTGTTGGTCAGGTTTTCCGTCAAAGATCATCAGTTAAGTCCCATCACGTTCCTATGCATTTGCTGATTCCCTTCAATATCTTCATTACCGAGGAGTCAGGAAAAGCAGAACTGTTTCATTCATTCTTTGTAAATCATGTAACTGTTAAAAGTGACCCCATCCCTTCAATTCACCCGTCGTCTGACGCTTTTATCTCCACCATTAATCTTGCCCCTGCGAATATTCAGAAACTCACAAGTCAGCTTGCTAACTCCTTTTCAGTTGCAACTGGCAGTAACCCGAACTCCCTTATTGAACAGCTAGGAGATTTTCCACCTCTGCTGTGCAAAGTACTTTTAGACTTTCTCGACAATTTTTTTCTTCCCGAACGTTGAAAAAATTCAATTATAATTCAGCATCTAAACCCGGGCGTCGTTTTGATGTTCAAAGCTCTCGAGGTGTTCATTGGCCGTCCTCTCTTGACAAACGCTTTGGCAAGATTTTTACCATGAAAATTACTGACATTTGCAGAGAAATTAATTTATTGGCCCTTTTCAACATGGCATTTCATTCAGTCGGCCTCGTGAAACATGCCATATGTCGTTTCTCAATATAAATACTTCTCTTCGTAGTGATCATTTGTCGGTAGTAGTACTCATTTTTGATCTTAGAATAGCCTTCGATAAAGCGCCAAATAGGGTAATCTTAGTTAAATTAGGAGCTCTGTGACTTCGCAGTCTCCTTACTGACTTTATTAAGTCATACCTATCTCTCCGTCCAAATGCCGCTGCATGTGTTTTGGCTCCCCCAGTCAGTGGTCTTTTGAGGCACACTGAATGTGCCACTATCAAGGACATAGGTTTAAGCTACACCAATAATCTAGATCAGTCGCCGCAATCCGACAGAATTACGACCAAAGCTGCCCGTATTTGCGGCTCTATTTCCTACAATTTCTATATTACAGAAATAAAATCTAGACCCTATCGAATGTTTGTACTTCCTACTCTTGAGCACTATTGTCTAATCTTTGGTTTGACGAATAAGGCTAGTCATGTAAAGACTGAAACGGTTTAGAGACATTTTGCTAAAAGACTCTTAAGTACGAAACATCCAAAAATTGCCTACTCAAATGAATGCCAGCTAAATAACTTAACATTTTTATGGCTTTGCTGACTAGAAGCGAGCTTCTGTCTCATTTTTCGCATTAATAATAGTTTAAACATTCCCCGGACTTCAACCCTTACCCCTGCTAGTCGCCTATGATTTTGAGGACGGACCGTCGGAACTTTAGTATGTCACAGCCGAGTTACCATACCTGCTCCCGCTTCTTTCCCTGCCTATGCTTTTGATTCTATGATCGCACTTCAGAAATTTCTTTTTTCGACTTTTTATCACGCATCGTATCCTTTACAGAGCACGTCTTTTGAATTCGGTTTGAAATTTTCAACCTGCGAGGGATTTAACTTTTCCGAGTCTCCTGAGTCCTGGACACCCTGACGGCCTCTCGGAATTAACAAGTCGATTCTTCACAGCAATATCTCGATTCTCACAGAATTTCAACGGGAGTCTCGTTCGGAAAACCTATCTCCCTTCGACCACACCAGGACTTGTGAGGGATAACCTATCTTCGTCCAGTCGCCTCTCTGCAACTGCACTGAGCAATTCCCAAAACCTACTAAAGGCTGAGTCGTTTACCTCATATCCTCGATCTGGTTGAAAATTCGTGTCATACCTTTAAGAAAACCGTTTGACACTTGTAAACTCGGTAATGTTATTCAGAGAAATGCCCTCAAAACACGGTGCAAAATGCCTGCCCCAGGCGGGATTCGAACCCGGTCCATCGCTCGGACAGAAAACCGACGTTACCTCTAAGCCACTGACTCACGCTACTGTCTTCAAAACGAATGATACATCTTGTATTACGCATGATATAAATGACTGCAGTGTTGGACGTTCTGCTGTCAGACCAGTGACCGTAAAACGAGCAAAAAGTCTAGTGACGTTGGGGGAAGTCACCTAGGACGATGAAATCTGTACCACGTGTTTCGGACTCATCCATAAATTTTCGAAAATGTAGGGGGAGTTAAAAGGTTTAAAAACGGAGGTAGAAAAGTTAAGGAAGCTTACTGACCACTTACTTGAAGAGAAGAAGTCGACAAACTCGGTAATCCAGAATTCGAAAAAAACATATGCAACCACGGCTTCTTTAGCTATATCGAACGCTGAAACTCACGAATGTTCGTACAGGGAACTAGACACAGTTGAATGCCAGTCTCTTAGGCGAGCAAAAGACCAGCCAAAGCGAACTCAGATAACAAAGAAACATTCCAGAAAAACAACGCGCACCTCTGTACGGTCCAAACAAAAAACGAAGGCCGCCTACGTAAACGCAGACCAGCGAAGGAGAACGACCAAGAGGCCTACGAAGGACCGCCAGAGGCTCCCAAATATGTTGAACAATAAAGATATCGGAACACCTTGTGGACCGAATATTCAGGAGGAGGCTTCGAAAGAAACTGAGTTAAGCTTTTTCGACGAACACCTCGGAAACACAGAAGGAAGGGTTATAAACAGGAAGATAAATGAATCGTACACGGATCTCAGTTTCGCTAGCCCAATAGCTAGTTCATCCGAAACCAGCGAAACTAGTAAACTGGAGATGAACGCTCAGTCACTCAAAAGATGTGTGACAACAACGAGCACTAGGTTCAGTCGCCAGCAAAATGTAGTTATAAAAGGAGTACCCGAATCAACGGCAGCAATTCCAAAGGAGAGAGTTAAGCATGACTTAAACCTTCTTCAAGTGTATGCGAAAACTTTGTTAAGAGACGATGAGTCACTAAGTGTTCTCAAAGTATTCCGAATAGGGAAGAGTCAGTCAGCATCCGGTTCCAATTCCCGGCTTCGACCCCTAAAAGTCATTTTGGAGACTGAAGGACAGGCCCAGCTTCTGTTACAGAGAAAATCATCTCTACGTGGTCAGCATCCTGAAGTTTTTTTCAGCCGGATTACGAGCCAAAAGAGCGAATGAAAATGAGGGAGCTGATGACGGGGCTGGAAAACTGGAGAAACAGCGGCGAAACACACCTACAAATCAAGAATCGACAAATAATTCAGGTCCAAAGGACATTTCTCTGGCCGAAGGCCGTCGTTCTGACAGCCTAATCGATGCAAAGGTGCCAACTCGTGAGGCTGCTCGAACCAGTGGCCGCTGTCTAGAAATCTATTACACTAACTGTCAGAGTCTTCTCAACAAGCTAGATGAACTCAGATGACTAGTCTCTGAACAGAAGCCACACATAATTGTCCTAACAGCGACATGGTTGACTGAGGAAATTAGTAGTAGCGAAGTCAGAATTGAAGGCTACCAACTGTTCCGTTGTGACAGATTTCAGCGTAGAGGAGGAAGCACAGCTATTTATGTGTCAAATGAAATTGCGTGCTGTCAACGAGAAATATCCAATGGTGCGCCCCGAAATTTTGAAATAATTTCATGCAAGATAGGCATCAAACAATTACCGACACTAAACCTGTGTGTTGTCTATCGGCCTCCCAGCTCGAATGAAATCGCCGATATGGAATTACTTAGTGCACTAGAGTTTTTATGTAAGCAGGAGAACTTACTACTTCTGGGTGACTTCAACGCTCCAGGAATAGACTGGAACATTCCCCTAACAAACGCCCCGTCCACGTCATTTGACCACAAGCTACTACAACTCTCCCTGAATGAATACCTCATTCAGCACATCAAATTCGGAACAAGAATGAGAGAAGGACAACGATCTAACTGTTTAGATCTCCTTTTCAGTAAAGAAGAAGGACTCATAAAGGAAGTTAATTCACAACCTCCATTCGGTTAAAGCGATCATATTGCTTTTACCTGCGTGTGCTCTCTCCTATCCAACCAACAACCAAAAAACAAGACGCGCGGAAATATTTGGAAGGGTGACTTTAACGCAATGAGACACACTCTTTCGGAGGAAACCTGGTTGGTCAACACAGAAGATTCAGACGAATTCTGACAGTACTTTCGCGGGATTATAGAGCGTCTAATTGATTCCCATTGTACAATAAAAATGACAAGACCATGTATGCGACCGCCGTGGGTGAATCCGACGACAAAAAAGACCATGAAGAAGAAACAGAGACTGTGGAAAATTATTTGCAATTTCGAGATCCAAGGTCATTCGCAGAATATAAGGATCAGCGCAATAAATGCCACAAAGAAATACGGGGTGCTAGGACTTCTTTCGAGCGTCGACTGATAGCAGAATCCATTACATGTCCCAAGAAGTTTTACGGGTACATCCGCAGTAGGAGGAAACATAGGGACGAAATTGCGTGTCTAAAGGATAGCCTCGGAAACTTATTAAATGAAGGGCCACAGAAAGTGCGATTACTGTCTCAGTTTTTTAATCGGTTTTTACGGAGGAGTCCTTAGAAGACAATCAGCAGTTTCAAATGGACCGAGACAGCCGGGAGCTTCAAATGCGCCAAGATATTAACGTCAGTAAAACCGTCGCCTTTTCCGCCGAAGAAGTCAGACGAGTCCTCAGTCAAATAAAACCTGATAAGTCTCCTGGACCCGACGGAATTCCCCGGCTGATACTTAAGGAGCTATCAAAGGAGCTGTCAAAGCCTCTTTCGATTATCTTTGAGCTGTCAATCAGAACAGGAAGGCTGCCCTCACAGTGGAAGACAGCTAACCTCGTTCCATTGCATAAGGGAGGTAGCAGGATGACAACAAGCAGCTTTAGACCTATTAGCTTAACTTGCCTCCCTTGCAAAACGATGGAAGCTATAGTAAAGCACGCTATACAGCAATTTTGTGAAGAAAATAACATCTTGCAGGATTTTCAACATGGCTTCAGGAGAGGACGTTCCTGCCTCTCAAATCTGCTAGCTTGTCTGGAAATCTGGACCAGGGCTATAGAAGAGGGTTCTGAGGTCGATGTCGTGTACATCGATTTCCGCAAAGCTTTTGACACTGTCCCACACCAACGTCTTCTTCACAAATTGAGCGACATTGTCATCCGGGGAGATCTTCTGAACTGGATTAGGGCGTTTCTGGTTGGTCGGAAACAACGTGTCTGTATCGGGATGATATGTCAGAATGGGTGAATGCGACCAGTGGTGTGCCACAAGACTCAGTTCTGGGACCATTGCTCTTCATCCTTTACTTTAACGACAGCCTTCAGGAACTCGACCGCGGCAAAATAATGTTTGCAGACGACGTTAAGCTCTGGCAAGTCATTAAGGGTCCGAATGATCAGAGATCCCTTCAAGATAATTTGCACTGACTGCAAGCGTGGTCGAAGAAATGGCTTCTAGATTTCAATGTGGAGAAGTGTGCCGTCCTTCATCTGCGTCCAACCAACTCTCATTCAAATGAGAGTCTGTGGACTTATCACCTGAAAGATATAAGGCTCCCCGAAGAATCTTCACTGAAGGATCTCGGGGTTTGGATACAGAACAACCTGAAACCAACACTGCAGTGTCACAAGGCTGCAAAAAACGCCATGGGAGTGCTGCATGCAATAAAAAGGGCTTTTGTAAATTTTGACCAAGACCTTTTCGGGAGAGTTTACGGCACATTTGTTCGGCCCCACTTAGAATATGGAATACAAGCATGGCGGCCGTGGCTGGTAAAGGACCAAGAATGCCTCGAGCGGGTATAACGGCGTGCAACAAAGCTGGTAAACGGTCTAAAAAGCCATTCCTACACAGACAGACTGAATTGCCTTAATTTATTCCCTCTGTGTTACAGGAAGCAAAGAGGTGATCTTATCCTCGTCTGCAAGATAATACATGGTCTTGAGTATGGACTTAAATTTGAGGACATGTTTCAGTGGCACCTTTCACCCAATCTTCGTGGTCACTCGATGAAGTTACGGACAACAATGTCCAGGCTGAATATTCATTCTGAATTTTTCACGCAGAGGGTAGTGGAGAAATGGAACGATCTCCCTCAGTCAGTCGTGGAGGCTACATCCCTGCAACTCTTCAAGAAACGCTTGGATGATTATTTGTGTCCCCTGTTTTCCCTCGACAGTCTGCATCTGAACTAAGACCCAACGTCCCCACAGATATTTTCTCTGAGGCAATGTTACTCAAATGAACCAAGTACTGTTTTTATAGTGAATATTTTTTGTTCGTGTACAGTTATTTCTAACGAGCTGACATGTAATCAATAGGGTTTTCAAAGGCTTTGCCTATTATCCTTACCAAATAAACTGAAATGATCTCCTCTCTAATCAACTTCTCAAATAAGTAGTGGTTCATGTTGACTTGCACGCTCTAAGGCCCCTCCACTCTTCGAACCGCCGGTCCTCATCAAGAATCTTCTCTGGACTCCAACATTTCAAGCTCTCATCCATAATGCTAGACCCAGCCTGGGTCTGCCACCACCTAACATCCCATACTCGTATCTTAATCTAATGAAGAATTTGCCCTGTTCCTCCATATCCCTTCGCGAACGGTGAGTTTGCGGATTTATAACGTCATCTTTCCATTTCGACCCCCAGTGATCTGTTGACGATCACGGCGGATTCACCTGTTGTCACCATGTGCTAGTTGTCTGGTCGGTTAGCAGGGAAGTATTAGAATAGTACCTTCCAGTGATTTGGTGACTCCCGCAATCTTAAATATCTCCTCCTTTGCCTTGACTTCAGGCGGAATGCGACCGATTGCGCTGGGTCCCTCCTGTCTCGCTACCTTGATGGTTGCGTCTGATGTCAACGTAAGAATATTTGGATAGCCTCTGCAGCGGAGAGCCTCACCTGGCTTAGGAAGCTAAACTCTACGAGGACCGTTTCGCATCCCCTATGTATTCTTGTCTACCGGACGGTTCAGTCCTATCACATTTCACATTAACAAGAGCAATATGATACATGATTCAATAGTATTTTGACAGTTTTGATTGTGACTTACCATTGAATGCTTCTTACTTCTGATATATATTCATCTTTTCCAGCTCTTAATCCAGACAACGACGGTAAGCCTCCTGAAAAATACGTAGGAACTGTGCGACCGCCCCCTTACAGCTGGCCAGATAGACTGACAACCAGCAACTAGAGCAAACCGAAATTTACCCAGCAGGAAAATAATTTCAAGGTCAGGCCGATATCAAAATTCTTCAATTGCCATGAAGGACAGATTATTCATGCCCCCGAAAACTACCAAACTGCAAACTTCAATTTTTATATTGTACATATCGTTATTTTTTGAAAATTTTGTTATTATTTTCCCTTAGAACTGAGGTTTTTTTAACTTAAAACAAACTCTCAATTCGCGCTCTTTTGGCTAACCAGACACCCGAAGCAAATGAAGTCAAAGTGCAGTTGAAATTGACGAGTTTGTTTTAGGTTTTTTTCCTGAGTTCAAAGGGGACTGACAGTGCCCAAGGGCGCTACAATAAACCTATTCTATTCTATTCTATTCTATTCTATCCGCGTATTTGCACTCCCATAGGCAATGCACTTTTCTCCATAAAAATTATTTAAACGACATTCACTACGTCCTTTTCAAAAAAGGGAATTTTTTCTTAGTGTCCGCTAACGGTTTTATCTATGTCAGACTATGCATAAACTGAACACGGTACAGTGACCGCCTACTCGTTCTGAAATGCATCATAAAATTTATTTCTCATTGCTAAGACAGTGCTCCTATGGGTGTCAAACAAAATTACTTATTTAATTATCTTAAAAAAATGAACGCGCGATGATTGAGGCAGTATACGTACTGGCCTGAGAATACGACATTAAATGAGCAGTTTCGTGGTCAAACAAGGAGAAGAAAGTGGTGGAGGGCGGTGGTGTTTGTGATGATGCTGGGTCAACGCCGTCTCCCAGCGTCGTGATGGCGTGCACCCATGGCTGCGAATTCGGTCGCGCCTTTTGTCCGCGACAGTGGAAGGCGTGATAGCAGGGAAGTATGTCAACGTGTCTGCTGATGGAGTTGGTGTCAGACGCCCAGCACCCCGACAGTTCTCGCCCGGTCCTATTACTGCTTATTGCCCCATTGTCCGTGTGCTTAAGAAGCTGAATTTGTGGCCTTCCCCCGGGGTGTGTGTAGCGACCTGAGACAATGGGTCACCTCCCCGGGCGGCCCGTTTGCGCTGGCCGGATTGGTATTTAGCGCTTCCCTGACAAGGCCTGTAAACAGGCATTAAATACAACTATTATTATTATCTGCGATCTAAGCCGTCACTCGGTCTGTATAATGGCGAGGAAAGCCTTGTCATAGCCTCCTATACAAAGCCAAAAGCTCAAGCTAACTTATTCATTATCTGAACATTCCGCGTTCGTCTTCTTTGCAACAGGGACTTGGAATTCTCATATTAACTTCAGTTCATGAACATATCGATATGGTGCGCTTCGCACAGCTCGCGGCTGGGAGATATTACCTACTAGAAAGACAGAAACATATTATCAGCCACGCTTTCTGCAAAAATGTATTCGGGAGGGACTGGCGCCGACCGACGGTACGCAACTCTGACGAATATTGAGGTGGACAGAAACGTTATGCAATGTATTCGGACAAGTGATGAGAGTGCAGGTCAACGATTGTCGTCTGAGCCTACACAAGTTCCTTGATGTCAGTGAACAAGTAGGGCAGGGTGCGCGACATTGTTTGGAAAAGCTGTCGCTGATTTTTTTGATCGAACAATATCCACGCTGGTAAAATGGGACGGGAACTAAAGCACATGAACCTGGACCAGAATTTCAGAAAATTAAAATCTGGATATAAAACAGACGGACGTGCTGTGCACAATCTATCGTCCAGGCAGTCAAAGGTGCAAAAACTGAGAGTGTTGAATCATGAAGTCAACCTTCATACGGCAGATACTAATCCAGCCAAATTTATCTCTGCACTCGAAGCCATTCTAGCAAAAACCAAACAAACATGCCATGCACCAGGAAGCCACTTCCCTACAACTGACGAATAAGCCCACCAACAGCATGACACCCGCGGAAACGGGAGCTGTAAAGAAACTAAAAACGGACAAGATACAATAGTGTCCCCAGCCCACAAAGGAAGAGCAACCGTCGACTAAAACGGGAAGGCAAAAGCACCTCTTGACGACCCACAGTCCTACAAACCTACGCCTCCCTCACTGGAACAATCTATGATCGGTCATCAAACCGAACTTTTAAACCGGCTTAGGCGAAACAATATGATATCGTTAGACGAATGACGACAGCTGAAAGCAGCGGATATGACACTGGCCCGGGACTACGGATTAACCAGTAGCCCTAAGCCCAAAGATCCCCTTCGACCAATCGGTGCCTTGGAAAGCAGCTCCAGTTACAATCTGTCCAAATTGATGGACGAAAATTGAACTTTTTCGAGAATGCTTGAGGGCCTCCATCAACTCGACTTTCCAATTCCTGGCCGACTTGGTCAAATTATGGTAATTTTCGACGTGGTTTCACTATTCACACCTACCCCACCGGACCTGGCTAGCGACGTTTGACGCAAACGGCCCGAAGAGAACTACGGGAAGACTAGCTCTCTAAAAATGGGCCCTTTACCGCAGCTGTTTGAATTCTATCAGCAAATCTGTTTCACTTTCAGTGGTAGAATATACGAGCAAGCCAGAGGAACGCCGTTGGATCCCTCAAAATCGGCCTGGTTGTGGCATTGGTCCTACACGAGCCGGAGGAAGTTGTGTTCGACCACTTTTTGCCTGTGTTTTGACGCCGATATGCGGAAGACACGTTCGTTTTAATTGAAAGTGGGCAGGCCGGCAGTCTTGAAAGGCCATTTTAACTACATATTGCCCGACATTCAGTTCACAAGGAAAGACGAGGAGCCCAGAGTTTGCCTTTCACTGATGTCCTCGTCACACGCAGACTCAATAGAGATCTGAGCATAACGGCATACGTAAAGGCGACTAACACAACTCAGATGCCCAAATCCCACAGCAAGCACCCGATGAGCATAAACACGACTATGCTAGAGCACACTTTCAAAGGGTAAGAACGCATTGCAATGAACTGGAGGGAAAAGTAGGAGTACTGTGCTATTTTCGGAACCAACCGGCAAGAAATGGATATCAAAAAGTCCCGTCAGCAGCTCCCTCCAAACACGTCCATGGGGAACAAACGAAGGTGGGCTACCAAAATTCTCCCACCCTTTGCCGTATATAAAGACTATCAGGGGCAACGGAATGTATCGCCAAAGAGCTCGCAGTGGGTGTCGCCTATCGCCCGACAGCTACCTGGCGCATAAATGCCACGCAAACAAAGGACCGACCAGAGTAACGAGAGCAATCTGGTGTTGCTTATCAGATCCCATGACATGACTGTCCTCGCCATTATACAGACCGAGTGACGGCTCAGCTCACAGATAATGGAGCACAAATGGGCAGTCCGGGGAGGTGACCCACTGTCTCAGGTCGCTACACACACCCCGGGGGAAGGCCACAAATTCAGCTTCTTAAGCACACGGACAATGGGGCAATAAGCAGTAATAAGACCGGGCGAGAACTGTCGGGGTGCTGGGCGTCTGACACCAACTCCATCAGCAGACACGTTGACATACTTCCCTGCTATCACGCGTTCCACTGTCGCGGACAAAAGGCGCGACCGAATTCGCAGCCATGGGTGCACGCCATCACGACGCTGGGAGACGGCGTTGACCCAGCATCATCACAAACTCTACAACCATCCACCCGGTCTGGGCAAAATTCGAGCTGAACACCAGCATGGACTAAACGGGGTTATGCATACACTACCACCCAATATTGAATACAACGCCCCTCGTATTACTGTCAGCGACGCCTTAATCATAACTGAGGATAATTTAGCCCATTTATGGGGTGCATGTTCATGCGGACTTAAAATCGACGACGTAGTGGTCCACTGGATGCCTGATCCTGCTAGGAATTCGACAGACCGATAGACTCATTCAGAACTCGCGACAACTTCGACTTCACACGAGCTCAAAGTGTGCAGGGCAGCTGTGCATTCAACTCTATTATATGGGGTAGACAAATGGGCCGTTATCTCCAATTAAGCCAAGAAATGTAAAAGATCCTTTGCTAGACATTCGGGATACTCTTTTACCTGGCACCCATTCAGATACGACACTATCGAACGCAGATCTTAACAACTCATTTAGTGGAAGCTTTTTACTCTCGTTAAAGCGGCATTTTAGAATTCATACGTCAAAGTATCTTGTGGGGGCACCGATGGGGCGTACTACCAAACGCGTTTCTTTAGTCAAAGTAACTGGTTTCCACTGAATAGCCCTGACCAACGACATTATTCTAATTCTCCTGTGAATACATACCATTCGGTAGCAAAGAGCATTGCCGTCAATGGCCGAGATGACAGCACGTAGCAAGTCTCTCTGTTTTAGCTACGTAAGCCAATGCTTCAGACTAAGTCGTCCTATGGTTCTGCAGAAAATGCAAGTTGAATTAATTGAACGGTACCCTACTGATTGAGACCTTATCTCTCCTTTGTACATCGGATGGATAGAAAGGATTCTTTCATTGCAGTTCTCAGTTATGATCGACATTGATTCACAAAGTATATGAGCCGGTTCTCAAACGCTAAATGAGCGTATTCGGTATATAATAGATAACTTTACGAAGTTCGGTCAGAGTAATTTTACTGTTATCCATACGGAAGTAAATGCACATTTCCGCTAATGCAACCGATGCATTATCTTCCCGTTGCTGTAGTTTCGGATAGGATGGACATAACACGCCTCCCGGGTGAAAGCAGTCCGGATGAAATCTGTGAGAACTGATGCTTTAATATTATCATCACCTTCCCGTACTCCGTTCTGGTAGCTCTGCGCCGGAATTGCGATTCGATTTCTTATATTATTAAGTACGAAACTGCATATGTAATTGAATGTGAACTGAGGTGTCTCGAGAACTTATAACTGTTATAGTGATCACCAGTGTGCTCACGCCATTTAAAATAAGGAAAAAGCATTTACAAATAGGTCTCGGAACGAATAAGTAAACGTGCACAGTCTTATTAATAAGAAATAAATTTTTTAATAAAGACCCATGGGATCCCATCATAGCATCAAAATGATGGCTGTTGGATTGGGCGCTCACTCAATGGAGTAGTCAGCGTAACGAGGAGGCGTAAAGGTGTGATAATAAAAAATATTAAAGAGTTTTTATAAGAGACCTGTCGGGTTCCCATTAAAGCAAGTGAAAACAAATTTTCAAATGAATTTCAGATGAGGTAGGTGGAATCTGTAAAAAATGTAATTCATAGTTTATGAATTTGTAGTCCGTTCAGAAAAATGATGAGTGAGCAGGGAAAAAACTCCACTTAAGAATTCAAAAATGATTGGAGTAATTTTACAGAAGGAGAATAACTGTAGCTCATAATAACACAAAAATGCGGGTAGAACTGGCCCGCATATGGCGGTGTATAACGGATTATAAACGGACGTCCTCATGGCAGAAATAAATGCCGGCCTTGAGGGGTACGTATGCGGGTCGGAGAGGACTGGTCCGCATGTGGTACTGTATATGTGATTCAGAACGGACATCGTCAGCGTAGAATTGGTGCGCCGAATGAGACTATTCGCGTCAAATTGGCCAGACGATAGGAACTCAGATGCGATCGGCCACAGTTCGCTTCGAGCCCAGCCGAGGAGTGGGAAAGGGAGATACGACCAAACTACTAGTAGACGGTGAATACTGAGGGTTCCGCCGGGAGCGTCGACAGACCGCTTAAGGTGGAACTAAGGAGATCACATCAAGAACCGCAAAAACCGTCGCTATGGAAGAAGAGGGATAGCGGTGGTTTTGGAAACCAATTCAAAACAGGGCTTGTAAAGGTATAATTGAGGGTTTCCACTTGATCTACCACTAAATCCCAGGAGGACCCTTTTCGAAGTCAAAAAGCTGAGCGTTCGGTAATGAGCCCGTTGAAGGTGCCTTTATACTTCCCGGTGTTAGGCGACTTGAATACCAGTTTATTATGCGACGGCCTAATTTCTGGCGGAAGATTATTCTAAACGAAAGCATATGTGGAAGCAAAGAAGAGGGAGCGCTTAGATGTAGTGAAAAGAGGCGGCGGAATCACCATGGAGGAGTTGCGCGTAGCAAAAGACCGACCTCTCAGAATGGGAGTGTCAATGGGCGGAAGATTGGACCTAGTGTTTATGCGAAAAAGAAGGCATAGGACATCTCCGATTCTTCTAATCCACAAAAACTTAATGTTCGCCAGCTGACATCTCTGAGTATAAGAAGTACCGGGTGGGACTTGAGAGAACAGTTTCCGGGTGAAAACCCTCTGAACATTTTCGATTCGTTTACAGTCGCAGGCGTTCATTAAACCAAAAGAAGGACAGCAGTATTCGAGGACGGGAAGAAGAAACATTTGATAATGTCTTAGGTTAATTTCCGGAAGTAAACAATTATGCGATATGAATCCACATATCTGCGCAGCTTTGGCAGAAATTCTATCAGCATGAGGCAATAAAGCAAGTTTACTTGCATAATCTAAACCTTAATCCTTTATAATGGGTCATACTGAGAGTGGATTCTTCTAAAAACTATGGGACCAGGAAGATTGGCAGGACCAAAAAACATGAAACTACACTTGGATGATGGAAACTCCATCTGCCATGTTGAACCCCATCTGCTTAAGCGTAGCAAATCGGCATTAATTTTTTCGACACAAACGTTTGCGGTGTCCTAAGAATACGAGAAAGCACACTTGAGGTCATCGGCATAAATAAAAGTTTGCGAATTTCCAAGTTCAGTCGAAATATCATTGATGTAAAGAAGGAAGAGAATCGTGCTTTGAAGCACGCCACTCGTGATCGAGCGAGATGTCGAGTAACTACTACTGACCATGACGTTCTGATATCGGCTAGACAGATAGGACCTGATGAAGTTGAGTAGAGGCGGCCGGATGCCGAGAGCCTCCCATTTCACCAAAAGACATCTGTGGAGCAACTTGCCGAAGGCTTTGCTGAGATAAAAGTAGGTAACTACCACTGACTGCTGTTCCTTATGAGGAGAAGTGATTGGATTAAGAAATGTTAAGTGGCAAATTTCGCAGGATCGTTCAGGCAAAAATGCATGCTGACTAGAGCTTAGAAGTCGACTAGCTACACAGAAGTCAAGAATTTCATTGAAAATAATCCTTTCAAGAAGCTTTGTTAGAGACGATGTTTTCTGCATGTCCAGATATTTTTTAATATCAGACCGAGATCCACACTTGAAGACTGGAAGAAAACTTGGCAGAAGCCCAACAGGCAGCCACAGTGAGAAATCCTCTCTAGGTGGGTCGGGTACAACGGGATGGCGGTTTTGAGGGGAAGAACGGGCGGGGCAAACGGCAA
>CACRXP010000037.1:1707937-1733495 GCA_902702965.1 Spirometra erinaceieuropaei | reverse complement strand
CGAGATCCACACTTGAAGACTGGAAGAAAACTTGACGTCTTCCGTGTTTCAGGAAAGAATCCTTTTGAAATATAAACAGAGAATAAATGACTTAGCAATGTGGGAAGGTCGGATGCTTGTTTAATAATCGAATTCGGAATCCCGTCCGTTCCTGAGCAGTGTGCCTATTTTAAACGACTTATGTGTTTCTGAATGAGATCTGAGGAGACATCAATTGTACTCAGTGTCCTATCTGATAGTGAACGAAAGGAAGAGACTGGTTCGGACTCAGCATTAAGGCATTATGCAAAGAAAGCACTAAAAAACTCTGCCTTGTCAGTGTCATCGATGAGGAAGATTTTGTTATCGTTTAGCAGGGGTCGAAGTTTGTGACCACGCTTAGAGGAGGACCGATGACGGAAGATGTTAGCGACGGGCGCTCCTGCCTAACGAGTGTTCTTTACTTGCACGAGAAATGGACACGAGCTACCGATAAAGGTTTTCCAGTAGATGTCATATTTTTTGACTTCAAGAAGGCCTTTGACAGTGTCCCACACAGGCTTCTTTTACAAAAGATCTGGGATGTAGGGATTCAAGGGAGAATGTGTAAGTGGATCAGGAGTTTTCTGTCCTCCAGACTACAAAGAGTCGTCGTTAATAATTATACCTCGGAATGGGTAAAGGTGGAAAGTGGTGTCCCACAGGGTTCTATCTTAGGCCCAGTACTCTTCCTGATTAAGGTTAATGACTGCATCAGCGAAGTGAATTGCGAGGCTCTCATGTTCGCGGATGACATAAAAATATGAAGTGAAGTCAAATGCGATGATGACGCAGAGAAGTTGCAGTCGAACATCAACAAACTGTGTGCTTGGTCGAACAGATGGCTTTTGAAGTTACACTTGTCCAAATGCGTGGTTTTGCACCTGAACACCGGCCGCAATGCCTCTCCCAAACACCAGTACTATATTGACGGGACGAGGTTAGAAACTGTGAAAAGACACAGAGATCTGGGTGTATGGACGACCACAAATCTATCGCCATCAGAACACTGCAGAAAGATGGTCCAGAAGGCTACTAGTACTCTACACTGGATCAGACGTGCAGTTAAAATATTTCCTCCCGAACTTTTCGAAAGACTCTTTGGTGTCTTTGTAAGACGTCATCTAGAGTATGGAATGCCAGCAGCTTCACCATGGATGAGGAAGGATATCAACTTACTCGAACAGGTGCAACGCAGAGCGACAAAGATGGTCGACGGTCTGAAACAATTGTCTTATCAGAAGAGGCTGAATTTGCTTGACCTATTCCCTCTCTCTTATAGACAAATAAACTGCAGTCTACTCTGGACGTTCCGGATTGTTAGCGGCCAGGGTTGCTCATTAAGAGCAGAGGACTTCCTTGAGTTCGCCCGTACAAACCAACTACGCGGCCATGCAAACAAAGTCGGGAATGAGCGCACGCGTTTAGACCGACGAAAATTTTCATTCAGCCAGCGGGTTGTCAGGCCGTGGAACTCGCTCCAAGCGAGATGGTGACGGCTGACACAGTTTGTGTGTTTAAAAGAAAACTTTCTCGTATAGTTTTCGACAGAAATCGGCTTGTACAGCATGACTATGCACAGCCACTTTTGTAAAATCTGTCATATACAATCTTCCGCACTAATTTACAGTGACCCCATGCACTACATTATGATTACGATTGAACTGTGACCCAATCACATTTTAAATGCCTGCGATTTTATTTTATTTTTGAGTATGAATCTGCGAAAGCACTGTACATAAATAGGGTCATCAAGGGCTCTGCCTGTAACCCTTCAATATACATACATACATATGTGCCAGAGTTTGAATCAATGAGGGCAAGTGATTCTCTTTACGTGACGCGCGCTTGGCCCATCCTTGAGGCCATTTTAAAAATCGTATACACACGTGTCGTATTTTGAGGAACCGGGACTGTGTCCTAAACCTCGACAAGTTTTCACCTTGTATACAACAACCAACCTGCGTGGGATCTCTTTAAATCTTCAAGGATCGTGATGCCACCTGGAAGTTTGCAGGTACTCTTTTTCACAGCGAGTCGTTAGTGCCTGGAACGGGCTTCCCGAAGACGTGATAATGGCGAATTTCACGGAGAAAATTGAACAATGTGTAGGTGTATATTTGCTTGAAAAATAATGCGCAGGTAGACGAAACAGCGCTGTTAGATCAAACCGACGTCTAACATACACCTACCGCTAGTGCGGGTGATTGTTGTCCCACCTCACCAGCATCACTTACAACCAAGTGTTCTCGGGTTTCACTCCCGCGTTCAAAAAGACAGTGTTCTGTGAAATGTATATTTTATTTACAACACTTTAGTAGCTGGACGTTGTGGGCACCGTTTTCAATGGGGTTTTCAAGTGCATTGTATATTACCCTCAAATACACCGAACTACACTGAACTATGACTTTGCGAGCCATGGCAACCACGCCCATACGTCAAATTTGGGGTGAGGCCGGACGAAGTTGCCGTAGAAACTATCGTAAGCTTTAAACGCCCTTTTGAAAACATGCAGTACTGTCCTGAAGGTTTTTGCAGCCGCGATGTATTGCGGTTACGATTTTAGTTGGTCTTCTATGCAGACACCGAGATCCTTCTGCTAAAACTATAGGTATTTAAATGTCTTCCGAGCCATTTGCCTTCATACTGCCCTACGGATTGTAGTTAGCCCAACGCAGATGAAGGATGACTTACCTCTTTTCAATAAAATCCGGGAGTCATTTTTGAAACACGTGTACAATAGTTGCAGATAAATTTGAGGGGCTTTCCGATCACCCGGGACCTTAATGACGTCATACGGCTTAACGTCATCCACAAGCATGATCTTACCGCAGTCGAGTTCCTGAAGACTGTGATTGGCATGAAGAGTGAACAGTCAGTGCACGAGAATTGACTACTCAGGGACAACAGTAGTCACATTCACCTGGTTCAGTGTAACCTCTTAGATATAGAGGCGTTCTTTTGACCAAGCAGAAATGCCCTTATCCAGTTCGGGGCTTCCATTTGATGCCAGGGTCACTCAGGTCGTGAAAGACACGTTTATGTGGGACACTTTAGAAAGCTCTGCGCAAGGTGATGCACACTAAGTCTACCCTAAAGTGAGTTTATAAATTTTAATGTATGGAACATGGACATCAAGGGTGAATGCGACGTTGGGAGATACGGTAATACCCGGACGGTTGATACTCTGTTGAAATAAATCCCAAAGAATTCTTGAATAGGAGAAGATCGCACCCAAAACACACTGGACTGATTTGGGATAATCAAGCAGAAGAGAGTTTTTCAGCGACCAAACAGAGACTTCATTCAAGCGAACTTTCAGAAGCTGGAAATTAATCGCATTTAGATAGCAATGATAATAATAACAATAGTCTTATTGGGCGGCCGGGTAGGTGATGTAAATCTAAAAAATATTCCCAGATGAGTTGCGAAGCTAAAACGAAGGAATGTACGGCGGTCACAGTGTTTATAATAATGACAACTGGTGGGTTGAGCGTCCGAGTATTGGTGTTGTCAACAACACAAAGCGACGACAATTAAAGTTGAGCAAACAGTTAAACATCTATCGGAATAATCAACCTAAAGAGACATAAAATGAATGTAACTTCCGAATTTTTGAAGAGAAAGCTCTGTCTTTTATGATAGATAGCACTTGTGCGGGGGAGGTGATAGCCATGTTGACGAGAATTTGTGAGAGGTCAAGACGTTCACCATCGTCGGACATACGCAAACTGGAATCGGCTAATTAAATAAATGATGGACGATAGATGCAATAATAAAATTTTCTGGCTGAACGCACAAACAGTCATAATGTTGGCGAGGCGAAGGAGCAGGTAGCGACTTGAGCGCACACGTGCTTTTTGTCTCGGGCGCCTCCTCCGCGCCGGAAGTGGTGAGCAGCCGGAAAATGCTCGCATTCAGCATCTAGAACTTCCAATAACAGTGGCCCACAAACCCGGTCATCGCCAAAGCAGATGGCCTAGCTAACGTTGACTGACTCTCACGTGACGCTTATCTATTCTCACCCACAAAACCATGATGAACGGGCGCGTGGGCGGGTCCACGGCCGGCAGCGTATAGGAAGTTCTGACCACCAGCAAACATTTTCACTAAATAAAAGCCTCCTACTGGAGTCCTTTATCTTCTCCATAATGAGATTAGGCCGTGAATTATGTGGTGCTCTGTGTACACTTACACCCCAGACGGCACAAATTCACTGCGATCGATTACACTTCCCTTAGAACCTAACGAAGAGTGAAACGCTAAATAGAGTGATGTGCACTAGTACAGTAATAAATACCAATTTTTAATAGCCAGCAATCTACACGGAGAATTGTAAGATTATGTGGGTTTCCAGCCGAACAAGTAATACTTGGAGTTCTTAAATTACAGTCCAGGAAAACCCTTTATTGAAACCCAAAAGCGTCGTGGTAGAAGTCGAGGGAAGAGCAGCATCTGCGTCAATCAATGGTAGGGGAAATAACGCCGAAACAGCAATGCAAACGGCATCCTCTTCGAATTCAACAGGCATCGCCCGAACGAGCGCGTAGTTAAGCATGAATGCTAGTTTACAGTCTCGTTGTATAATGGACTACCCGCATGTGATAAGGAAATCGATACCTGATTCGGGTGGCTTTAAAATCGTCTCAATTTCTTTTTCGGAATTACATATGACACGAATATACTAAAGATGAGTAAAGTAACAAAATACAACCGTCCCTCCGGAACACTAGAAATTCCACAGGCGTCATACAAATTCAAAAATCCAGAAAACTATAATGATTAAGCTCCTGTTGCACTAAGAACTTAAAAGAATTTGAAACAAAACCATGAATTGTCTAACAAATTTCAATATACACACATTTTTTTTCAATAAGTCAAGGTCATTTTCAAGTCAGTTCTTTAGCTTGGAATTCGGACCGAAAAGGATCTGGTGGTGGTAGCCGCTGGCATAACATGAAATTGCAAACATAAAAAGACTTAATCATAAAGTGAACGAAAAATTACAACAGTCTACCAGAAATACACAAATTCTCTTCTTTATTTTCCTCTAGTTTTCCCTAAGTGACCTATCAGGCACGAAACCTTCTCAGAAATAAATTCTAACATACCTTCAATATGCGTATACAGATCAGCCGCCGGAAAGACTAAAGAAGACAGCAAATAAATTCACCTGCAATATCATATTTGTAAAGACAAGATGGTGGCTGAGGCAACATAATTTTTGATACCCTTGAAAAATACTGACCGCTGAAAGTTTCCTGCAGATAATCCATATCCACCATCTTCAGCTATCAGTCCAACTGACTCTGATTAGTCAGTCGGATCACACACAAACGATGCGACCGGATTTAAGCAACTCATGATCTGCGAATTAAGCGAATACTAAATATCGCTACTCGCAGCCGATTCTACCTTCGGCCGAGATCAACATTCCCCAGCGTCAGTGACTACTCTAGAATATTTTTGATCCCAAAACCACTTACCACGACGCATGAATCTCCATAATGTATAACTCGGTCTTTCTCCAATTTAAGCTATTATAATGCCCTTTGAGACTGTTTTTGACTTAAGACGAACTTTTGATACACGCACTATTGACTAGGAAGGAACGCGCCATTTCCGATCAGCTCGCTCGACCAAACTATTAACACACCTTAATTCCTACCATTGAACTGATGTCTTACTAAGTTCGGAAATAGATGTTTGCGCTGCTAAACTGCACAAAATTTCGGATTCGCTTATTTCTCATTTTGTCCCCCGTAAGAAAATAATGTCGGGAATGAGGTTTTCCTACCCTTACCATTTCGCCGCAGGATGCGCAACGTTTCTCCACAATTCCATCTTCAGACGACGTTTCCGTTCTGCCCTTGATTTGTGATATTTTTGAGCGGGCTAAGAGATTTTACGGATAATAGACGGCTAGCAGAAGGGGTCCAATCCACTGAAAATCGTTCGTTAAATGTCTCAAAACTTTTCTCCCGAAAAGTACGAACTCACAGAAAGACCCATCAACCGACCCTCCGAGACGCTTTTGGGAACCCTAGAGCTGATGCCCAGCTAACCGCTGATAGCTTCAATGCTTTTCTGTCTTAAACGTTTATTGAAGACTCGACCACTCCGCTTCCGACCATCCAGGCATTAACCGGGACGGTTCTCGAAACTATGACTTTCATTCTGTGGGATGTTACTGTTGCGATTTGCGGTTTTCTTGAATCTCATAGCCCTGGAACTGATGGTGTCCCAGTAAGCATTTTAGAAGCCGACGCAAATAGGATTTTCCCATCCTTCTTATGCGCGTTATTTAATCTCGCTCGTGAAAGTGAAACTCATTCTACCTTGTGGAAGAAATCACACATTTTGCCCATTCCTAAGCATGGCCAATCTACGTCATTTGATGACTTTTGGCCAAAAAACACCCTCCCCGCTGTTTCGCGGATCCTATAGACATTGATCAAAGGCAAAACGATGTGTCACTAAACAGAGAATAGCCTACTGAGTGTTCCTCAGCATGGATTCCTTAATGCTCTGTCTTGTGACACCTGCCAACTCTCTTTCTTTGATCATGTTCTCCGATCTAGGGACAGTGGCTTTGCACTTTACACAGACTATTTCTATTTCACTAAGGCTTCTGATCGTGTTGACTATCCTCTTATTCTCTTGAAACCGTCCGCTTTCGGCATAGGTGGCAAACTGCTGAATGTTATATCCTCTTACCTCGGCGCTCGTACACAACGATTTAGAATTTCCAATGCTATCCCCAACCCCACATGTGTTAGAAAAGGAATCATTTAGAGTACTGTACTCGACTCGCTATTATTTGGCCTTTTTGTTAACGATGTACCAGATTTATTTCAAAACGGTAAGCCCTTAATGCATACTGATGATCTGAAAGTTGCATAAGGGTACAAGCTGGCAGATCGTGACATCGTGCTTGAGCTCCTGTAGATCGACCTACAGGTTTTCGCCCATTGGTGCCGCACATGGCGCCTTTCTATTTCTTGGCATAAATGTTCAGTCATAGTGGTTTGTGACGACCGCCAACCTCACCTAAGCATTGACGGTCACGCCATAAATGTGCCTGGGGTTATTAGGGATCTGGGTGTATCATACTCCAGGAGTCTCAGTCCATCGAAGCACTGCGTCCTGATAGTCTTCAAGGCACGTAGAACAACCGGGTTTATCATACAAAACTTTAAAGCCGGCGATATTAGAATGCGCCTTTATAACATGCACGTTAGACCTGGCTTGGAATACTGTTCGTTCTTAGTTATTCTCTTGCATACTACTGTGCGGAAGAAAATAGAATCCGTTCAACATTTTTTCAACAAGAGAGTTTAAACCACGGAACACCGGAATTTGTCGTACCAGGAACGTTGCCGGCTTACGGGCCCTGAACCTTTATTGTTTCGTAGATTACAAAAAAGTCTATTTTTGCTATTTAGGCTTTTAGATAATCGTACCTTTAACCAACTCACTACTTTAAGGCCGACGTAACAGTCATTGTGTGATCTTTTATTTCTTCTGGCACGTACCGTTCAATATCGTCGGTTCATTTCTGTAAATACAATTGTTATTTGAATAAACTACCCAGGAATCTGAAAGTTCTGCAAAATTATCCGTTGCTTAAGAGAACAATTGTTCGATTTTCGCACTCAGAAAAACACACAAACTTTGGGTGCTGAATCCACCTATCGACTACACCGTAGCGACGTTCTTTATGGTGTCTGATTTCTATGGCCGGTCTCACCAGGGAAAATTTCTCTAGTCAACAGCGGCAACCGTTCTTTGGCGCTTCTTTTCGGGCCAGTTCCAACTTCATGAAAGGAATTGGCTACGGATAATATTCAATAAAATGCTACCCCTGCCCTCCTTGACTGTCCGCATTTTGTGGTCAGCAGTTTTTTCTCCTGAACCTGTAGCAGTTCGCGTCTCCTCGCTCTCCGCCTTTGTCACGCTACCCTCCTGTCCGCCTCACACTCCTTGTCGATGCGCTGATGGGATGCGCGAGTGCTCGAAGCCAATCAACGCTGCCCCCACTCTGATTGGCTGGCGAGTGGAGACAACGAAGGGCACACACACGCGCTAACACAACACCTCGAAGGCGGACACAGACAACAGCTTGCTTGGAGCACGCTTGCGGCGACTGCCCACACAGCCTTTGTGTACACGCTTTCCAAGCAGTAAAGTTTGTCCAACTCAAACCGTCTTCCCTGACTTTTGATTGGGAATCTTTATCTTGTCGACTACACCACTTCCGACAATTGGTGACCCCTTTGCGAACAGCAATCGTTCTTCCTAATTTACGACAAAGTCAGGTGTTGATCATGGACAATTTTCCACCGGAAGTGCAGCATATTTTGGCACCCGCCTTCGGCATTCTTTCGGCCACGCAACTTGCTCAAATGGCCGATCGGCTTATGGAGATGCACGGTTTTTCCAAGCCGTCTATTTCAGCACTCTCAACTCCCTCAAATCCTCCTGCGTCTCTCGTTTCGCAGTTAGAGATCGAGCTCAACAAGCTGGCCGATGATATAGCCGCTCTCCAGAAGCCCACAGTTTCTGCCTCATCTCGGAGCCAACCGCAGCCGTCCACCCCGCATGTCCAGTCTTCTCATTCAGCCAGTCCAAACGCAGCTGCCACCTGCTGGTACCACACTACTTTCGGCGCTAAAGATCGTCGCTGCGTCTCTCCTTGCTCCTTCACTTTCAAGCAGAACACACGGGTAAAACCGGTCAGCCGGAAGGTCAGTGCAACCAATCTTTCCGACAGCTCTAACCCTGGTCACACATTTTACGTCCGCGACACCAGGAGTGGCAGACGTTTCTTTGTTGACACTGGTGCCCAGCTAAGTGTCATTCCACCCACACCAGCTGATCGTCGGTGCCCCAATCCCGGTCTTTTCCTACAGGCCGTCAACACATCGCCGATTACCACATTTGGCACCTGCTCCCTCTCTCTGGACATCGGTCTCCGGCGTCTCTTCCCTTGTCGTTGCTGACATCCCCTGTGCAATTCTCGGTGCAGATTTCCTCGCCGCTTTCGATCTTCTGGTCGACTGCCGTCAGTCACGTCTACACGACAAGACCACCAACCTCACTGTCCGGGGTATCTCCTCCTCTGACGCTTCCCGTCATCTTGCCGTCTTGGACCATGAACCCGAGAATCCATTTCGGCAACTCCTCGCCAAATACCCCGGCCTCACTCGCCCCAACTTCAACGTTTCTATTCCACCACATGACGTTGTTCACCACATTCGGACCACTGGCCCTCCCGTGTTTTCTCGCCCCCGCCGTCTCGCGCCTACACGTCTTGCTGCCGCCAAGGCCGAATTCGAGCATATGCTTCAAATGGGCATCATCCGTCAGTCTGAAAGCCCATGGGCCTCACCCCTCCACATGGTTCCAAAGGCCGCCACTGGTGACTGGCGCCCCTGCGGTGATTACAGGGCCCTGAACAACGTTACTGTCCCGGACCGCTACCCTGTCCCACATCTTCAGGATTTTGCCGGTGCCCTATTCGGCAAGTCTGTATTCTCGAAGATCGATCTGGTCCGTGCTTTCCACCAAATTCCCATAGCCCCGGAGGACGTTTCGAAGACGGCCGTTACCACCCCCTTTGGCCTCTTTGAGTTCCTGCGCATGCCGTTTGGACTTCGCAACGCCTCCCTGACCTTCCAAAGGTTTGTAGACAGAGTGCTTCGCGGCCTACCATTTGTCTACGCCTATATCGACGACCTTCTGGTAGCCAGCTCCACCGCCGAAGAACACATGGAGCATCTGGCAACGGTGTTTGACCGCCTTCAACAATTTGGCGTTGTTCTTAACCCGTCAAAGTGCGTCTTCGGTGTGCCCTCCCTAGAATTTCTCAGTCATCTGGTCGACTCCCACGGCATTCGGCCTCTTCCCTCAAAGGTTGCCGCCATTCGGGACTTTCCACCCCCTACCTCGAAGCGTCAGTTGCAACGGTTTCTTGGTATGGTGAACTTTTATCGCCGGTTTCTCCCAAACTGTGCCGACACCATCCTACCTCTGACCAATCTCCTCTCAGGTTCTAAGCGCACCTTTGAACTTACACCAGCAGCACTCACGTCATTTGAGCAGGTAAAAGCCCTTCTGGCTGACGCCACCCTCCTGACTCACTTTCACGCTGATGCACCCATATCTGATGGTCGATGCCTCCAATGTTGCTGTTGGCGCGGTCCTTCAACAAAGTCTGCCGGATTCTACCGTGCCTTTGGCTTTCTTCTCCAAGAAACTATCCAAAGCCGAAACCCGCTACAGCACATTCGGACGTGAACTTCTCGCCGCTTATCTTGCCGTAAGGCACTTCCGGCATTTACTCGAAGGTCGAGAGTTCACAATTTTCACTGATCATAAGCCACTCAGATTTGCAATACATTCTCACTCTGACAAGCTAAGCCCCCGGGAGATCCGTCACCTGGACTACATTCCGCAGTTCACTTCAGACATCCGCCATATTGACGGGTCACGGAATGAGGTGGCTGACGCACTCTCAAGGCCCTCTATTGCTCATCTTCAGCTTTCACCCGGGGATAGACCTCGCTGAGATGGCCGCTGAACAACGCCGTGTCGGTCCACCCTGTGATGAGGATGTTTCCGGACTCCATCTTCAGGAGCTACCACTGACAACTGGCAACGGCACTATTCTATGCGACGTATCCACCCCATCTCATCGTCCATTTGTGCCACCATCTCTCCGCCGCAAAGTTTTCTCCTCCCTGCACAGTATGTCTCACCCTGGGAGTCGAGCAACCGACAAGCTGGTTTCCGACCGCTTCGTCTGGCCTGGAATGCACAAGGACCTGAAAGCATGGACACGGGCGTGTCTCGGCTGTCAACGGAATAAAGTCCGACGGCACAACAAAACTCCCATTGGCACCTTGCCTACTCCGGACGCACGGTTCAGTCATATCCACCTGGACATCGTAGGCCCCCTGCCTCTGTCCAATGGCTGCTCCTATCTCCTTACCTGCGTGGATCGATTCACCCGGTGGCCGGAAGCTATTCCACTGCCTGATGTCGCAGCTCCAACGGTCGTCAAGGCTTTCCTCAGTCGTTGGGTTGCCATTTTCGGTGCTCCCTCCATTATCACGACTGATCGTGGTGCCCAATTTGAATCTCACCTCTTCCAGTCTTTAATCTCCTTTTTAGGCTGTACTCGCATCCGCACTACAGCCTATCATCCGGCAGCCAACGGGATGGTCGAGCGGTTTCACCGTCAGCTGAAGGCCTCCCTACGCGCCGCAGACGATCCGGAGAACTGGACAGACCATCTCCCCCTAGTCCTCTTGGGCATTCGCTCCTCCCTCAAGTCGGACCTTGATTGTTCTGCCGCTGAACTCGTGTTCGGTGCCACCGTCCGACTTCCCGGTCAGATGATCTCGCCAACCCCGCGAGTTGCAGTTAAGGATCCCACCAACCTCCTGCATCGCCTCCGGCAATTCCTGCGGACACTTTCTCCGGTTCCTCCCAGGTCCTCCGCCTCTCCGTCTTATCTCGAAAAGGACTTGGCAACGTGCTCTCACGTCTATCTCCGATGTGATCGAGTCCGCCGGCCCCTGGAACCACCCTACGGTGGCCCCTTCCGAGTTATCTCTCGTGGGACGAAGAACTTCCGCATCCAACGCGGCACTCGCGAGGAGGTCGTGAGCGTGGACCGTCTCAAAGCTGCCATCTCGGACACTCCTACGGATGAGCCCTATGGTCCCCTACCCCCTGCTCCGCCTCTCCGACCCTCTATTCCACCGTCCCGTATACTTCCTCTGCCCTCATGTCCACAACTCCCAACTGCAACTACCCCTTCATCAACAAACAACACTGTAACCGCGAGCCATACTCACTCTAATCCTGTGCCCCCTGTATATATCACCCGTAGTGGACGCCATGTTCACTTTCCTGACCGTTTCGTTACTCATGTTTTTTAGACATAAACAGTTCCTTCGGTATCGCTACGCGCCACCTTCGGTCTAGCCGGGGGTACTGTAGCAGTTCGCGTCTCCTCGCTCTCCGCCTTTGTCACGCTACCCTCCTGTCCGCCTCACACTCCTTGTCGATGCGCTGATGGGATGCGCGAGTGCTCGAAGCCAATCAACGCTGCCCCCACTCTGATTGGCTGGCGAGTGGAGACAACGAAGGGCACACACACGCGCTAACACAACACTTCGAAGGCGGACACAGACAACAGCTCGCTTGGAGCACGCTTGCGGCGACTGCCCACACAGCCTTTGTGTACACGCTTTCCAAGCAGTAAAGTTTGTCCAACTCAAACCGTCTTCCCTGACTTTTGATTGGGAATCTTTATCTTGTCGACTACAATACTTCCGACAAACCCTCCAAAACTTAAAAAACTACCACTAACTTTATTTTAAACTCCTTTCCGACGGGAGTTGCTTTCACTGCTGGCCGGATTTGTGTTTGACGCTTCTCTGACAATGCCTGTAAGCTGGCATTAAGTGCAGTGATTATTATTATTACTGTTATAAATATGCAGTCGGAATGGACAAGTTTATTTCAAGAATTTACTTCTATTCTAAGGAGAGTGACGTCAAGAGATCCGAAGGCGCGTGCTATGCCAATATCAGCCAACCATTGTCTTCGCAGTCTCTTATGCGCTGACAGTCCCCTGACCCCTGGTTCCCTGCCGGTGGATGCGTTTGAATTCCCGCTGTGTATACAGGTGGTGGACATGACTGCCCAGTTATCATGCTAACCCTTCTGACCCCTGTTGGGGTGTTGTTGTTGGTCACAAACCTGGTCATTTGCAATATGGACCAGGGGGTGTGGAGTGGAACGCTAGTTGCAGGCTCGACCGTGCCATCCACTTGTCTCTCTCCCATCTGCGGCCTTTTTAACTCCGTTTTGACATCTGATCCAGATGGGTAGTGGAGAAGAGAGAGTTCGGTAGATGCTGCGCAACTCTACATCCACTTTGGACGCAGTCACGCGCAACTAACCCTCCCGGCCTTATCTTGTTTTGGAGGACACGATTAACATCGTCGGAATCGACGACCGAACTGTCATTCTATGCCACATTCGCTGTAATGGCGATTGCGGGATCTTTAGTATTTTGCAAGAAGGCAGTGGAAGTTGGACCGTACCTTCGATAAACAAAGCTGTGACGTCAGTCGTTAGCATACGATATAATACATCGTTGCTGCCGAGAAGACCCATTCATTTATGGCAAAGACAATCTTGTGTAAATAAAGAAATTGCTGTATTCGCATCGACGATGACTTTAATGGGGATGGCGTGGATCTGTATCATAGGCGACTGACAGTGCCTAAGGGGCGCTATAATAAACCTATTCTATTGAATAAAACTGGGGCTATTATGTAAATTATCAGTGCAAACTGAAATAATATGTCTAGCCGCTCTAATTTTAGCCTTAAGAGAGGAGGAAGTCCGCTCTTTTCGGCGTTGACCGAACGCCTTGTCCTTTGGCCACTGGTCCGAGGGGCGGTATGTGGTTTCTCGGCCGCGATGATTAAACTGTTGCGTCGCTCGTGGGTGTCCAGCCTGCCGACGAGGTTCTCTCTGCTGCCGATAACCAGGCGTGTGCGTCCACGATTTTATGGAAGGTCGGTTATCTGGCACACTAGGGTCTATATAAAGTATGCGGGGAGCTCGTTAATTGACATCGTCCAAATCGCCAGACAACTAGATCCGCAATTAATGAGAAACTTCTTGGGAACCAAGCCCCCCTTAAAGTGATACAGTGCCACCCTAGCTAGATGCTCAGCCGCCGATGAAGGGTATGCGTCGTAAGTTTTGCTAGGATAACTCGAAAAATTTTCAATACGTTTCGGCGTTTTCTTGGCGGCAGTTTAGTAGTTGGTCTATTGCCCCCTTCTCGGACGGCAGACAAGTCTGGAATAGACGCTGCAATTGTTCGTAGAACACGGCAAGGGACTTGTTGCAGGATGTGCCAGCACTCAAAGCCTTATCCATCTGGACATCGGCCAAATACTTAGGCTTTGTTCGACGGCGTTCCTTCAGCGTAATTTCTTCAATGTGAAAGCGCGTGCGACGTAAACAGCGCCCAAACGTTTTACGCATAATCATAGTCCTAGCAAAAAATAATGAAAAAAGCCAGCATGTATCACGCTGAAAAGGCTAATTAATGCTAAATTACAAAAAATCTTAGGGGAATTGCGGGGAAAAGCATGTTAACTCAATTTCAAGTGTTCGCCAACGCTATATATGGTGTCCTTGTTTTATTCTCATTTCCATGGCTTTTCCATGCTCTTGCGGTTTTATTCCGTCTTTCTAATCTCAATTTTTTATGAGTTTCGCAATAATTTGTTATTCTTGGGTGTTATTACATATATCGTCTGGTTTACAGCGAAATCCCAGACTTCCGTTCTTGGAGTTCTGTTGAGTACTTAAGTGTTTAGCTAAGGCTATGGCCTTAGCTAGACACCGGCATTCTCATCGAACATTAAGAATTACTTATAAGTACATTTTAGTCTTTGATGAGAATGCCGGTAAAATATTCATGATTCCTTGAGTTGTGTGAATTTCTGTACTTTTAGTTTTGGCTGCTCGACTGACTTGCGGACTATACTTGAATATTGACCTACAAGTTTGGAGCGATCTTCAAGTCCGGATGATTACTCGGAGGGCGTGTTTACCAGTTTTCCGGAGGATTTGGTGTTTTGAAAGACAGAGTGAGATAATTACTTCTCTCAACTGCTAAGTCTTTAAAAGGGGGATTTTGTCCAACGCTTACCAATGTGAAGAACTATGGGCTTCACGTCTGAACACACCGGCTTTCAACACACATTCTGCCTGTATATCCTATCTTTTTGTTCATGCTTGCAGCTGACCTTGGCACGCAGATACTACACAGACTATCAAATAACATACCAGTTACTCCATTTGATTACGACGTCGTAAGTTTACTCGGATATACTCATCTCCCAGTTCGTGAACAAAGTTCAACTGGCTGATAGCACTTTTCTGGATTTCCTGGAAAAAATAATTTTCAAGTAAGCCATTTAACGAAAAATTAACCCTAAAGGTTCGGAAAAACGCAAAGTGCACTCCGTGTCTTGCCGTCAACATCACACGCTGTGGTCCGTGTGTACATGCATCATAGAGAGGAAACCCGCCTGCTTAACATTTTGCGTCGTCGTGTTAGTTTGCGCGATTTTTAACTAGACAGAAGTCCGATACGTGCGTATTTCTAGATGAAGTGTCTGCAAATTTATTGCTTGACCGATTCTTGGAAACGAGGGATCTGAAGTCGGCTCTGAGCATAATCTGGGAACTCTGCCTTCAGTCATATCTGGAGGAAAATCCTCTTCGACCATACCTTCTCTGTCATTGGGCTGAAACCATATCGTTAGCCCTACAATCGGATGACATCTTAGAGAAGCAACAAGAAGACCCTATACAAGAGCTGGACGAAAACGAGGAGGTAGTCCCATTTGATTCAACCTTAGATTGCATTTCAATGATCGTTGGTCCCCTGCCGACTTCGCTCTATGCAAACACAGATCATCTTATCATATGACGTCTTTAGTTTAAGTGTAAATGAATACGCCCATAATGCAAAAGCCTAATGGGAAGGGCAGTGAATTGATTAAAGACCGGGAACTAGCTTCCGCACAACTCGCCACTGCACCTTCAGATTTACGACTTACGTGGAACAACTTCACTGCTCCCACAACATTCTGTGGGGTCTCGGTAATAAGGCCCTGTTGCGAGAACAAGCCACATCAAATGGACATACTTCGACTCTGCACATCAAGGACTAAAATTAGCAACACAAGCTTTAATTTGCATGAATGCTAAGCTGAGAACCTTGGCGTCAACGAGTTGTCGGTGACTTCTAGCAACAATTTTGTTTGCAGGTGTGAGTGGATACTTCGCAAAGATCTGCACTGTTCCACAAGACGGTCGACCATCTTTTATTTTCGGAGGCAGTTCAACGGTGGTCGACCCTCCTAATTTCAGCTGGGGTCGTAAGTGGTTGTCAAAACAGCCGCGGGTGCCCCACATGACTCTGTAGAGCGAGGCGTTCCTTTTCCATTCGTGGTGAATTTTCCGTTGCCAGTCTGGATGGTTGCCCATTCGCGATCCCATTCGCTCTATTTGGAGCTAACTGCTCTCAGAAGCCAGACTGTTGCAGACGAGCCTCCTCCCTGTCTTGGGCTTCCTCCTGTAATGGACTCTGAAGATGTGGCTCCTTCCAAATTGACCCCAGTCGTAGAGTCGTTCTGTAGTTCTGAATCAGGTATCTCGATGGCATGGTTCGTTACTCACACGAAATAGTTCAAGCAAGGCCCGTGTATCTGGTAAAAGGAAGAGTGTTAGAGTGGTTACTTTGTATTGTGTGAGGGGTGGACAAAGAGATGAGGAATACGTCTCGACTACAAAATAGGGAGTAACGAAATAATCAAACGGGGGTAGTGGATACTGCACTCTTGAGGATCTGGTGGCAAGACGTTTACAGAATTCACTTTCTCAGTTGCAGTCGGCTCGAAGTCCCTGCCTGTAAGGCAAAGAGAGGTACGCTCAAAACTTTTCGGGCTCTACCCCCTTTTTTAGACAAGACAGTCTTGCTTGTCTTTACAAACAAACCAGTTGTCGCAGCGGCTGCCTTTAGCTCAGTCTAGCCACTCATAGGGCGATTTGTTAGAAATTGTCTAAATTTAACTTCATGCTGTAAATTTTCTGCATGCCTGAATAAGGACTGGGGAACCAGTTTGGACCGTACGAAAAGAAGTCTTCTTCCCCACTTTGCCTCGCATTTCGGATGTCCATATATCGGTCGCATGCTTGTTAAAGCGGTTGAGGCCATTTTTTGAAAAGAATTATGAAACACTCCATGTTTTATAGCTCGAGCGAAAGTTCTTATAATCAGTATGAACGACAAAGAGTAGGATGTTCCTCCATTGTTTTTATAAATCCAAGAATTAACCATTGAAAGATACGGATTAGCACGTGTCTTTTGTAGAAAGCATCGGACTTTTATGAACTTTTTGTCCCTTATTCTAAAACCTTTTGACGGGCTGGTCTCCTTCTCTGAACGTGGTTCAGCTATTTTCAACTTAGGTGAGTCCCCTAGTACAAAACGTTCCACAGTCTTAGTCTCGACGAACCCAGCTTACCTTCCGCATTTGTGATGCGTTCACTTTGAGTTGGTTTACTTTTTTGAAATAACATTTCTAAGATAGTAGAAACGACCGATCTGTTTTTATTTTTAACCCGCTGGCCATAGACCGGACTTCTAGTCAGAATCAGGCATTTTGACTTCGAACGGCTTTCACGGAAATAATTTTACTTTAGTCTTGCCTTTTTACTACCATAAATTATTTTTTAAGGCAATTTGACATAGGAGTTTAGAGTCTCAAAAATTCTCACAAAGGGATCTAGAGGACTTAGCTTGGTTCCTAGCGTATCTTTTCTGGATTTCGGTGATAACGCCTGTATAACTTCGTTACGGCGCCTTCAATAGTGTTTTAGGTACTCATTTCTCTTGATAAGTCCCCGATAAAAGTGACCAGTACTTCCGACCGCAGAAGCTTGGCGCGGAGAGGTAGGTACTCCCAGGGTGTCTTTAACATAGCAAGACATTTCGACTGTTTTGAAGTAGCGAACATTTACATAAAATGATTTTGACTTAAGCCACAGTAGCGTTCCGCTGAATATACTGAAGTATTCCCTAGATCATATGAAGATGGCATCCACAGGTCTTACTTAATTACGGGACGAAAATGCATGTTCATTTTTGCTGTGGCAGATTGACCTAAAGCCCCGTATGCTGTTAAGTGGCGTCACCAAATCGACGTTCAGTCAATAACTACGAAATATCGTTGACAAACGTTAGTGAAATCCCTCATTTATCTGCCGTCGCCAGACAGCGGTAAAGGAACACAGTGGGTGCAGATCCCAGGTTCGAACCCCGACCCAGTTGATCATCAAGTTAATGGCCTACTATTGAACCGCAGGCTCTCAGCCTGTCGTTTGCTTTGCCGACTTTCTTGTCTGTTGGGGATAGCCTCCATTTGCCTATTTTCGTTGCTGATTAGCAGCGGCCAATAGGGCTTTCACTTGTTTCTGTCGGTATTTCCTCACTTGGATTGTGTTCGTTAGGGAAAGTGCGTGATGTTGCCGTAATGAGGGGCAGTTCTAATTTTCACCAGTAAAACAGCTACATTCTTCTTCATGTGATTTCGCAGCTCGGCTGAACAATTTGGCCATTTGAGGATCCATAGGCAAAAGCTTTGCAAGTTCTACTACAGAGTGCTAAGTATTGGAATGTGTGAATGGTTCTCCAGTTGCACACTAAGTCTTTGGATCCGCGACCATTCACTGTTTATAGTCTTTGTTTCTGGCTCCGACCGAGCTGACATTCAGGCACCTGAAGTCAACCGAAGCCACTATTTATCGTTGTATTATAGTATTCCCCTTCGTAGACAAGGAGGAGTACTTGTCATTCACAGGAAGTAAAATGACACTGCCCTCGAATCGCACCCGTTTTCCGAATAGCTTGCTTCCACCTGACCCAACGATCAACTGTTAAGTGTCTGTCGTCGCTGTGCGTGCCCTCCATCCTTGCCGTCAGTGACTCAGCAAAATATGCTCCCAGCCGTGGTCTGCAGCTCTAATGACCGGTGCGAAGTTTGCAAACTACTGATTGGTTTATTATATCGTAATTGCTATCTCCTTAAAATAAATAAGAAAAAATATGTGCCAGGGTAATAATAAGCCACTTCTGATTTTTATTACAATAAATGTCACTTACGCATCACCAGCATGCACTTAGTTCTTAATGTAGACCAAAATGATTACGAGTGGGGTGATCGTGGGCGCAGCAAACAAGCAATTATCAATCCCGTCTAGGTGTGTCACATCCATGCCGGTCCTTCCTTTATTCGGATCCCAGGTCGGTGAACTGCCGTAATACCGCATAAAGGAGGGACCATTTCAGCCTGACCATCCACCCAGAGGAACGAGTTATCCAACGCTCTTATAATCTCGAGGATCATGATTATTGTGTCTTGACAGTCTTTAGACGAGTTGAAAATCGTAAAGAGACTACCTGGTGTTAAGCTACTGTTACATTTAATCAGAAGAAATTGCCCAGGAGTTATGTCGACAACGAACATATTAAACAATTATTTGCAGGCGTCATTTGTTGACTGTCGAGTTATCGTACCAGTCACGCACCCCCTCGTATTTGATTTTTACGCTAGGTGGACTTTCGGCGAGTACCGTACCTTCGCAATCCGAACTACGATGCATGGTTTGATGTCACTCGCCCACGTCTCCAGCTAGGATACTGTTGCCTTTCTCTGGCCGAGGCTCTTGAGCGCCACCGCACTCTCCCATCCAAAACTGAAGCTGTCTCGAATACTGTGGCTGCGTTATCTCACCTGGCCCCGACTTTCAGACTGCTTGGGTTTGCTCTGAGCGAGCGTGCGAATGACTTACTGTCTTGTGTTCTGAAAGCAGTGGAATCTCCCGGCGACTTCCCTGTGCTCGACGGACAGTGCGTAGGTGTTCAGAAAACATTTGATTGTTTACGATTGGGCTTATAAATACTATTTATTGACAGTTCTCCTTCGTCATCTTTAGCTCAACTGCATAAAAAAGCTGATCGAGTCCTGCGCTACACGCCCTGAGGATGCGAAACTGAGGCCTGGCGAACCACCTCTTTTAAAACCGTCCGAAGTCTCCGCAACCTTGGAGAAATTCGAGGTATTTCCTGAAAGTCCTCCTTGACTGGACCCCGTGCGCATCCTTCGGTTAATTAGGTGCTCAGGGTAGACTTGCTCTAGAATATTTCGAAAGTTCACAGAATAGTTCTTACCATACCTGAATATTGTGGCCAAGGAAAGTTAGTATAAAAGACAGTTTTCTCTGACACACAGTGAGTTTTCACTTAATTTCAAATGTGCGCCTCTCTATTACTTCTACAAATGGTTCCCATTGGGAGTTCATTGAGCTAATCTGGGCAAACATGCGATTATGATTATCTATCACCAGATCTTTGGAATGATAGAGATTATGTACTCTTACCCTTAGATGGATATACCTAACAAAGCTTTAAACACAGCAACCCAAGGTAAACAAAGACGCATCCCTTCGAATTGTAAATTGGCGCAACTTTCCATCTTTCTGTGAAATTTACTGTCATCGCCTTGAGGGTGCCATCCGTTAGCAGTTTATTGAATAAAAGGCAATTAGTTGAGTTTCTGCACTGAAACAGGTAAGTATACCCGTATGAATGGGGAAAAAATGGTGACTGTCTGAAAACGCAGTACAGTAGGACAGTACAGCATAGTTGAGCGAGATTTTCAGACGGATGACCGACAGGATTTGGACACGGCCGATTTTTTCACTCATCGCCGTCATGCCATATACGAATAATTAAGGCCTTATGGTGAATAAATGATTGTTTGCCATTGCGTAGACTTGCTGATCAAGTTTATTTCATTACTGACGCCTATCCATCATATTTCGCCTTTTGGCACTTGTAGTGGCACATTGTCTGTCAGCGGCGTGTGTTCTCGGTCGAAAACGGGGTCGTGCTACCAAGCACGTAGAAGCCTTTGACAGAATTCTGCCGGTTTCATCGGCTACTCTACGCCTCGTACTCTTGCTTAGAACGTCAACACCTCGTCGGAGCGGATGAATACAGTGACTAATCAGAGAGGCCAGACTAATTGGGACTTAGTATCCGCCCCCATCAACGGCACATGCTACAGAAATCCTTTGCAATAACGTAAATTCTATCCATCTGTTTGTTTTTCATGACCTACAGTCAGTGACCGATCTCATGAAATGTTAGCCGAAATTCTGAAATGCGTTTTCGATTGGGAAGAATTACGTAGACGAGGTTGTAACGCTGATAATTATGCGGCACTATCACATGACATATCAGAGTCGCCATGATGTTGGCTTTTGAGTACAACTCTTTTCGACTTCCTGTAGAAATCGCACTCGGTAAAAAAATGTCCACTTTAGTGGTATGAATTTTTGCGTTGATTTTTATGGCCTTATAAATTCAAATATATTTTATAGAAAACGTGCGCAAAAATATTCTTCTACTCATCTGGTAGCAAATTACGTCGTCTTCGCATCTTTATACTCGGAGAAAGGACATATTTAGGCTTTTAAAAAGTTCCCAATTGTTGGATTTTCTTTGACCGTGCAATGTCCACTCATACATCATACCTGTTCTTTTATTAATACGCCTTATGATGTCTTGAACATGGTCTGCTTCCATTGCATAGTCTCATGAGATCTAAATGCTATCTTCTTAAGGACACGAGGGAATGTATGGTGAAGAACTTATGATTTTCCTTATGCGGAAAGTGTACACCTCGTAGACTGAAATCATAAAATGCTAATGCTGCTGATCTGGCTGATCTAGCTGAAATTATTTCGGGAATCGGAAGCCTTTTTCCAAACTTAAATATATTCTTCCTTTGAGTATAGTGTGCGAAGACGACGTGACTTGATACCCATCGAGTAGAAGAAAGAATGTTTTTGCCCGCGTTTTCCATAAAATCTATTTGAATTTATGACAGCATCAAAAACTGATGTGAAAAATCCATACTGCCTAAGTAGTTATTTTTCCCGAGTGCGGTCTTTACAGGAGGTCTGAAAAAAGTGCATCCAGAAGTCAATATACTGGCGAGTCCGATATATCATGGGATTATGTCAAATAATAGTGGACGTTACAGCTCGCCTTAGTAATCCTCCCTAATCGAAGATGCATTCCAGAATTTTTGCCAACATTTCATCAGATCCGTCACTGACTGTATGTAGCTGCTTCTCGAAAAGGTCAGGCAAATATAGCAATGGTAATGAGAGTTTGCGTGCCACCTTTCCAAAAACACGGCAACCCCCTCTTTCATCTATATTGTTCTCGGGTTAACTTTCAGTAGGTCTTCATGTCATCCTAATTAGCATCCTTTATAAGACCGTAAATTACAACTGATCGCAATGTCTTGGAGTAGCAAGTGCAGGTCAAATTCGAACATTCACCCGTCCTATGAATGTTCTGCCTCGAAACAAAGAAGTCGAGCCTCTTGTTTTTCGTATCATGGCTTCACGTCTAAACTCTGGATGCCTTTCAGGAGCTCTCAGAGAGACTCAAGCCTACCGAAAAGACCCTGGAGACAGAAGTCGCCAATTTTGTGTCTAAAACCACTGCTGACTCGACCATTCTAGCACAGGAGAAGGCGCGAGTGGAAGAACTTTACACCGAATTCGCTGCCACCCGTGAGCAAGTTTGGCGACGGGAGAACTCAAGGATCCGACGCAAAATGGTACTCCACGAAGTAAAGAGCAAACTGCGCGAACTCCTTGACGAAGAAGAGCGCCTGACCTACTTCGACAACCTCAGCACGATCGAGCATCGTGCATGGTTGGCCACACGCACCCGTCGAGAGCGTCAGTGGTCTCGCTTAAAGGAGTGGAAACAGGAGTTACGGGAACATCAGGCTAGAAAACAGAGTTCCCGCGAGTCACTTTCGGAGGTCTAAACCAATGACATTGGAAGAACAGTCTTTCTACTGATCCTCCCTTGTACTGTATGGACACGCCAGCCACAACTGAATTATTATTACCCCCCATCCTACGTGTACGTCGTTTTCTCCCGTTGTATTCCGGGCTTTGGTCAGCGTGACTGGATGCACGCATGAAAGATCGCCTGAAGCCTTGAAACATGCCTTTCGGCAAAACGGGTTGCTTAATTTAGGTCGCATCAAAGATGACTACTAGTCCACTGAAGCGATTAATTATATTGGTTCTTGGTTAAGTCTGTCAAGTCGTCTGTGGGCACGACACTAAACGAAAGTCTCCAGTAAAGTATTTTTGTCCTTCCAACTAATCTCTGGTGTTTGTAAAAATTGTATCATATTTCTTAGAATAGGTGTGCATAATTTACCTAACTTTTATAGGAAAGTACGTCTTCAGAGGTATAGCCAACCAGAGAATTATTCCGATCTTTTAGCTAATAACTACGAGCATTATTGGCTCATCCGCAGTTTTCTTTAGATGTGCCATAACCATGTACGCTAGCACTTCCGCCTATGAAACATTGCGTGGCTGATACCTCCTAGGAGATCCTTCTATTCCGCAATAAGGATACATATGTTTCATCGGAGCAGTGTGTTTTAACTCGGTTTAGCAGACTGTAGACGGTACTCCTCTTGTGAGAGGCGGGGAGGTTACCCCTTAAATGTGGGATGACCCCTGAATATGTTTTTTTGCGGTAAACTGAAGGGTAAAGGGATCCATCAGTTTTTCGGCGTACAAGGACATTCAGAAATGGGAGTAGTCCATTAATCTCCGTTTCGAACGTGAACTTGATATCTGGGAGTGTGGAGTTAAGATTCGTGTGGAGCTGATCTAATTGGTTTTTCTTGAAAGTGACAAATTTGTCATCAACATAGCGCAGCCATAATTTTGGGTTAATTTCAGGAAGGGCTGTAGGTTCCAGTTTCTGTATTATGGATTCCTCTAGAAAGCCAAATATAGGCGAACTCATACGAGCACCTTTCGGTTGCCGACAACATTATTTGGCGAAAGAAAAGTTGGTTTCCAGACAAAAATCACGTAGTGGGAGTAGAGCATCGGCAGGCACATCAGTGGTGTAGGCCTGACGGAGTTCTTCGGTGCAGCGTCTCGTTAAATCTATTGGAATCGAGGTGAAGGGAGAGACTACATCGAATGAAACCATTATCTCTTCGGTTGCAATAGTCATTCCTTTTGGTTTGTCAAGAAATTCATTTGAATCTTCAATGCAGTTCTCGAATTTTGTAAGTGGATGTAGATGGTGAAATAGCCACTTAGAAATTCTGTAGTTTGGTGCACCGATTAAGGAGACTATCGGTCGCAGTTGAATGCCCATTCTGTGGATTCTGGGAAGTCCACACATCTTGGTAATTCTGGGTTCGTCACGTTTTAAGGATTTGGGCAGAACTCCCGAGATAAATTTCTTTTCTGTACGGCGCTTTGGTGTTTTTTCGATGTATGAATTCTTTGTTTTTGTAGGGCCCGCCTTCAGGAGTTCGTAGGGAGATTCGTCCTTTAGCAATGTCATCATCTGTGTAGTCTGTCTTGTTCATTATGGTGGCGGTGCCTTCTTTGTCAGTGTACAGAATGATGATGTTTTCATCAGCTCTAAGTGAATTTAGTATTTTCTTTTCATCGTCAGACAACGTTGAGAGCATGTTTCTGTTTTTCAAGGCCTGTGCTGTACTGTTGCGAGCTTTAAATTGTTCTTCGTCTGTAAGGCCTGCCGGAGTTATAATTGATTCGAAGCTGGCAAGGAGGTTCAAGTAGTTAGAGTCGGATGGATTGTACGTCAGTACGTTCTCAGTACCCGTGATGATAATTTTATGACATTTTTTTAAGGATGTAGAATCATTGTGATTCTTTAAATCGTCATCCAATTTTTTTGTCCAAAACACTAAGTCGCTCTAGTTCGGGGACCTGCGTGATAGCCTCCTGCAGAGTCCGAAATACCTGGAATGGAAATCGGTCGATGCATAATTGCATGTGTTGTTGTTTCTGTTCTGTGGATTTACGAGGTTGGTAATGCGCGTCAGTTATGAATGGTCCAAGCATCTGTAGGCCATAACGGATCGCAATTTGATAGTATTGTTTTGACCTTATCGCAAGCTATATCCACACGAACTTCGGAAAAGTCCTGTTAATTTGACAGCGCTGTAGGAAAAATAACTGTTCTCGCGTCAGACTTTCGCGAATTGCACATTTTTCCATTTCCAAGCTAAAGCAAAATACTGTGCTCAAAATTCATACGCATATATTGAAAAGCTGGCATTCCAGAAGTCGGACAACGAGCTGAGGGAGAAATCTCGGAAATTTACGCGATAAAGATTAGTTTGTCCGCGAAGAACCTTATCTATTCAAAATTAATCGAGATGCCCATTTTTCAATATATATGTTAGGGGGCGCTCACCGATCGTGCATACGGAACTCACTTGTTCCGTTTTGCCTTAAGGGCTCTCTCTCGAGCCCAACCAGCAGCCGCACAGCGGCGCATGATATATAGGCAGAATGATATTACCAACAAAGACAAGGGAGACTGGAATGGCCATTTTTGGCTTATTAGCCGTCGTCAGCCAGCCATACCCAAGCCCGAAGTGTGGAACACCCGAGCCTCAAACTCGCGACCTGTTGGTTTAGAAGTCCACGCCTCTACTCACCGGGCCACGAGCCCGTTGCCCTGTCGGTTTTCGATCGGGAAATACAATGTTAGGGGGCGCTCACCGATCGTTCATACGGAACTCACTCGTTCCGTTTTACCTTAAGGGCTCTCTCTCGAGCCCAACCAGCAGCCGCACAGCACATATATAAATATATATATATATATATATATATATATATGTTGAAATCAAAACGTTCTTTGGGAAAGGGAGAAAACTTTATTGAGTAAATTTTCGACGTCGGTTCCCCGTGTCGTCGTCAGACTAGAGTAAATGTGCTGAAAACAATTAAAATTTCAAACGTGCTACAAAATCAATACTCA
>CACRXP010000037.1:1687717-1699664 GCA_902702965.1 Spirometra erinaceieuropaei | reverse complement strand
CGCCAGGTGCGTCTGTGCGCATGTTTATGTTTCTGGTCTCAGCTGCTGGTGGTCAGGGTTATGATTGGCTGAATGAAGGCAGAATAAGCCCGAAACAGTGCTGTATCAATCTACCCGCATTCTCTGTCGTCCCTCCTCGCTGATATATATATATATATATATATATGGTAAAGGTATTATACCGTACTCCCGACCTAGATACTTGCTAAAAGCCCAGACACATGTTTCGCCGATATTCTGCCGCTGCGTGACATTTAATTGCATTTAGTTGTTGAGGGGCGCTCACTGATCTTATGTAAGGAAATCACTCGTCTCGTCGTGCCTTAGCGCTCTCTGTCTAGCCTAACAAGCAGCCACAGAAAGGTACATGATATGGCAGAATAGCATTACCGTTAAAGACATGACAGACAGGCAAGGGCTGTTTTGGCTTATCAGGCGACTTCGCTGTCTACTCGGAATCCTTGATGATTAAACAAATTCGCTGGTACAGCCACTTTGACAGCCGTAATATTGGGGTACCGCGTAAAGAGACAATTGGACGGAGGGGCACTCGTGGTTTGGGCTCCTTTGTTATGCCGTAGAAGCGTGTCATCGCGATGTCACTGGCTTTCGCGGTCAGTGCCACTCTTGTGAGGGCGTCCGCTTTTTTCAGTTTGCCTATCGTCTTGTCTATGCTGTTCACGAGCTTTTTGAATTCGCTGACAGTCGAAGGCGCGTAAGATTTCTTGTACATCAACAAGTTCTCCAGTGTAGTCCAGTATTCGGTCCTATCCATGACGACCGTCGAGCGCCACTCTTCAGTGGGTAGGGTGACGATATCCTTTATTTTCCGTATTCTAAGAATTTTTCTATTTTCTGCTTCGAAAACCGTCATCTGAAGTTTGTGGTGGAGGAGTAATGACGACACCTGCTGCCGCATTGCGTGTTTGCATTCTTCATCTGCCTTGCATTTCTGGAGCGCCGACCCGAAAGATACGATGAGGTCTCCTCGTTGAGCATCTCTTGTGCTGAACTTAGTGTCATAGGATGAAACCGCTAGCTGTTGTTGAGTGAGACGACAAGAACGCCTTACCTTAATGCCTCAGATATAGACCGCCTGTGGGGACTGACCTGTACCAACGGACGATGGCGGGCTACAAAAGACATTGATCGGAGTACTGATACAAGCCTGTCACTTTCGTATTCGCAAATACCGCCAAGGGATAGAACGGCATTTACCAGTTTGCCAGCCGACCTTAACCGAGCACTAGCTGGAAACCTTGAGGATGCCAATCGTCAGTGTGGCACAGCGTCACCGGAAGGTACGCGATGACCGACTTTTCGAGAAATTCAGGTAAAGGATTTCACCGAAACAGCCCTCCTCTGGTGGAATCCTGGTTCACGATCCGTCCTCTTACCGTCTCACAGCCCGTTATCCTGCCCCAAGGCACAGCGGAACAAGCACGTTCCGTAACCTGATCGGTGAGCGACCATCTGTCGTGATTGATTTTCCTGATCACAACCGACAGCGCAGTAGGCCTGCGGCTCAATTGTAGATTGTCCAACTCGATGACTAAATATCCCGGATCTGAATATCAAGTGATCCACACTTGGGGCCGGGTATGGCTGGCCGATGACGGCTAATAAGCCAGAAATGGCCATTCCGATCTCCTTTGCCTTTGTCGGTAGCATGACACACATATTATGGTATATACGCATATTATGGTAGCGCGGGGCTCACCAATCGCGATACCAGACGCATTCTTTGTCGTTAGTACTATTCCGCCTATAATACTGGTTGCTATGCGTCTGCTGGCGGAGCTCGAGCTTGAGCTCCAAGATACGGCGGGACGAATTCGTCCCATAACGTGATCGGTGAGCGTGTCTTACCGCCAATAAGTCAACTACAAACACAGTTACGTACGGGCTCTATACTGGCGCGTTGAGACGCATTGCAGGGAATCGGGAGACAAGGTTGTTGAATTACAGTAGCTTTAACTGGTGCTTAAAGCGAGTGGTTACCCGCGCAATTTCGTCAGCCGGTGCATGAGTAAACAGGACACGAGACAAAATTCAACAGTTATCAAATTTTGACTAGAGGTCCCGTATGTGAATAACGTCTCTGAATCCGTCAGTCGTCTTCTGGCACCACTCGTAGTTGGCACGCAGAATGCAGGCAACCATTAGACACCAGGTCACGAGGTCGAAAGATACCCCATCATGGCAGAAAACACCCGGAGTCGTTTATCGGGTCTGGTGTAGTTGCAGACAAAGCAAATGCACCGGAGGAACTTGAGGCCTACTCCGACTGTGAATGGCCCAATATGCAAGATCGGTGAGGAGAAATGATGCTATCTCTAAGATCGCAGTTCATTCGACTGAACCCGGCAAGAGGTGACAACCACGTGAGCCATGAACAGCTTGCGTGATGATTCTTCGGCTTGAATTCAAGTGACAAACGCCATAATGTTCCGCCTCCATTATCTCTGCTATGATTTTGCCTGAGCAAAATAATTAGTCGCGCGAGGAGGGCGTGGATGACAAGCAGTTCCGGTGACAGTGAGCCAAATGGCCAGGTAATCGTCACGCCAAGAATCAACCACGGTGATTAAATCACGGCCGTTAACGACTCGAGTACGGACCGACAAGCAGTCATCGCATCAACTACGAATCCCAGCGGTGAACATCAGTACTGTTAACTATTATAGGGATGTGACTGCCGGACTGCTGCGTCTCATAAATACTGCGCTCCTTGCGCCTCTGCAATCCTTTCTGCGACTGTCTGAGTAAGTGAGGATCCGTAACGCCAGGCCGTTGAAGTTCATTTTCCGACGATTGTACCTTCCTCTTCTAAATTCCACAATTCTTTCTACTACGACGGAATCAGTAACAAAACCTTTCAAGGTAGAAATACGATGCTAGGCGACACACATAGGATGCATTGCCCGGCCTCCTTTCGAGTTTACAGTTTTGAAGGTTAGGAGGCCAAGAAGCCTTTCAAAAGATATGTACACGAGTCACATTTTTCCATATCCGATCAGAAAGCCTTGCGTTTTTGTGAAGGATATTTTCCCTATTAAAAATTTCGGGGACTAAATGCATCCCAGTCTCCAATCCTCAATTAAAATGTGGTTTCTCCATGCAGCCTGTTGCGAGTCGACTTGAGTAACCGAAGCACGAAATAATGCTTTTTGAGACTGAACGGCTGAATGAATACGCAGTAGACGCCGTGTTGTAATTCGGCCTTTCCCCAAGGACCTCACCTAGGCAGATTTCTTTGATGGGCGCGGTCCGTTCACCAATAGACTGCGATGATCATCCATGCGCGTCCACGACTTAGGTGGCTTTATGGGTGGAATTTCGCGAATCGGCAAATAGGCGGAGACCGGGAGTTCCTGTTATGAAGGGGACAAAGTCAGGACTCTCCCTAGAGACACAGCACACGGCACTATTTTACTGTGATTTAAAACGTATGCAAACAAGGGGAATTTGATTGGTGGATATTCCGGATAGACTTCCGGGCACTAAGAAGGCTTCGATGAGATCATACGTCTTCCACAACAGTCGAAGATAAAAGCAATCTCAGTTCCACTAGTCAAAAAATGCGTGAGCATAGCTTTATGATTGAGTAAGCAAAATAAGCCTATGTCGTGGATGGGACACCTAGAAAACGCACCGCATGTGTGTTTTTACACATGCTGTTTGTGTTATTTCCATAAAAACCTCGTGTCTGCCTTTAAAAAAAACAGCAAGTACAGATTTATGGACGCTATATTTCTTTGGCTCCCACACAGGTCTCATTGGACCGAAAGCCACAAAAGACGTGTGACTACGTACCGCAGGTCGGACTCATTTCCACTTTGAGTCAGACATTGTCTGTTCGCTCTCACCTGCGCATTTTCCCCACCACTTTTCAGCATTATTGCAGCAGTTACGTCTCCGCCGCCGCCGCCGCCGCCGCCGTCGCCGCCACCGCCTGCTCTCTCTATCCCTGTGCCGACCGAGTGCCGTGTGGGTATGTGTACACAGACGGATTTTTTTTAAAAAGGCAGTCATGTACGCCAGGCAGGCGGAGTCATCCTTAAGGTCCAGTCCACACTGGGAAGTGAAAGACTCTTTCAGTGACTGCCTCCACCATTAGCGCCTTCTGCAGCGTCCCGCCACCTTAGACCTGGGCGGAGTACAAGAGTAGAAGGGAAAGGCTGTGAGAAAACATGTTTTACTGCGCCCAAAAATGTCACCCGAAATATTTTTCACTACCCTCACACTAACATGACTGTACTTTCACCACAGCCTCCCTAGAGATTTTGTTTGAGTGTCCGACTGGCTACGACGAAAATCTGAGAGTGCTACTGGACTAAACTGAGAGACTTGACTAAAAACCAGCATCTTTGCTGCCGAGCTGACACGTCGGAGGGTGTCAAGGCGGCAAAGAACTGGGGGATTTTCGAAAAGAAGCTTACATTTAGAACGACTATAATAACCGTGAGGCCTTTTCTCCTTGTTTTTATTTCTTCAGTCCAGAACTGTAATCATGTTTGATCCGCCCGTGGGGAAGATTTGATGTGCCGACACATAGTACAGCGAAAGTTTTTCGGACACTTCGGCAAGTGTTCGAATCCTGATTAGCTTTCGATTATGAACATGCTGTTGTTACTGGCCTGCGGATTTTATGGGTTATTAGAACCGATATTGCCTGGAGACGTTTGAGGAGAAAACCACGGAGGCAGATTCTGCTTTAATTCGATAAATACGAGGTCGATCTTTGTCCATTAATTAGGATGGCCAGTATCCAGTAATTCTTCTGCGACCTAGTACCTGATGAGTAGAGTCCGGGTACTTCTGATCCGACTTCCAATTGTTCAATTATACTATAATTGCCAACATTCTGTGGAAGCTGGCGCCAAAGTTATAAGCTGATGGGATAGATCTTCCGTTCCGTACTGATACAACTCCTCTTCAGTTAAAATGATTTCCTGTTTTAGCCCGAGTCTGTAAGATAGAGTGACAATGTCTTCTTCTTTATGACGGCTCAATATTCGTCGAGGTGTGACAATCCCATGTTTTTAAAATTCGAAGACAAAACCGGATAGATATCATTTAGCCCTGTGAATAGACTAGTTGAAAATGCCTTATATTCGAGGAGTTGTGGGTGAAACAAATGCCGCAGGTTATTGAGTGATTCCTGGTGGATTTATGAGCCCACATGGGATGAAAAAAGCTCGCAGGAAAGGTCAATATCATGCGTAGGACGAGACATGCATATTCATCGTTGCTGAAGCAGATCTAGAGTAGAAGTAGTCAAGTTCACAAAAAATAAACTTAACTATGGATGACAAGTGGAAGGTGGAGTTAAAGAGATCGAAGAACTGTTACAAGGTTTCCAAGGGATTTCAGCCTTCTATACAGCGTCGAAGATAGCACTCCGTACTTGACAGCTATTTCTTCGTTGGGCAAAATGACGTAGGATTGCGATCGTTCGCTACAACGACTCCATCGCTGAGTTAACATTCACGAATATTGGTGGATACATGTAAAATGACTCCGGCGGAGGCGATTAATTTACGCAGATCATGTTTTGTGGCCAGCACCCTTTGGGACAACAATCTGCGCTCGGTAACGCACAGTTGCCTGAGATAGATACTGTTACACTTAAGACAAGGTAGCTCATAAAACCGAGCAGCTATCTACCGATCTTCAATTCTGTCTCTGGCGTTCCCTCGCCTCTTTACATACCCCTAAAATCACCCAGGTTCACTACTGATTCAGCTGAATTTGAAATTTTCTTAATGGCATGACCGATAATAAACAAAAGGGTTACTGTTACGGGGAAAACCCACTATTTGGTCATTTCGTTTTAGGCTTTAAATCGGTCTTTAATGTGCTACAAATTATTCGCTTTGTGTTGTCCTGCGGTCCTTCGCCTTTTTTAAAAGTGCTTTTCTACTTCATCCATTGTTACTTGACTGTAAGTTTGCAATCCGTGGTATATTCATATTTTTGCACGAATGTGCCGTAGTTCAACTCAGAAGCAGCGATCTTTGTCAAAAACTTATTCCAACCTGTATATTCATCAAAAGCCACAACAACGCATGCTTCCTGCTCATGCCGGTGAACATTTAGCGAACAGCACAGTGCATTACTGGAGTCATCTAGAATGCACTGCATGCACTGGACGCGGGGAGGTCGTGCACATTTTACAATCTCAATAAATATGCACAATTTACAGAATCCCTCGAGTAATAAGCGTACTTTGCGAGCCCCAATCATCGGGCGAAGTTCCAAGTAGCAGGGTAAAGCCAAAAACACCAGAGTGAGAGTTTTACTGTGTACAGTAACAGCGTTGCCGTTTCGGGAAGCAGTAGCTGCTGGAGAGGTCATGTTGAGTGTCGACGATGTTAGGTCATGCCTGAGAGATTGCATTTTTGGTGATGACCGTGGGAGAAAGTTCAGTTATGTTGTGCCCAAGAGGTGTGTGTTGCGTTACGGGGGGAATAGTGTGTATAGCGACCAGCGTCGAATTTGCTAAGGGTCGGCTATTTATCTTTGTCAGCCGCTGAGACAGTTCTAGCATTATCTTGAAATTGAGACCTTGCGAGTGATGGAGGAGCGAGTGCGATGGATGTCGTGCAAGTCTGCTGTCACTGTAAATTAATCCACGCATAAGTCATCGGTGATATAACGACTCCAGTGGGCACGCGGTTGGCATCGTCGTCCCCAACGGTATAAGCGTCAAGGGTTAGCGTGTTCAAATGGGCATGGGCTGCTGTTGACGCCCAAATTCGCATGTTGCAGTCAAGCAGGCTGTAAGGTTAATCGTGTGGAACCGCTGTCATAGTAGGTGGTTGACCATGTCTGTGCGCACTGTACTGATGACCGTTGACTACACCTTCACACTGATAGGTTGCCCCCATTTATGAGTTGTTTTCAATTTAGACTCTCCTGCAGAACAAGCTTGGGCTAGTGGGATGATCAATGATTAAATTTTATAACTAATTTTCCCTTAAAATTCTCGTTTATGTGAGAGACGCAGTATAGGTTCAACATTTCCGTTTACATAACATCTTTAAAATGATTTGTCTTCCGGTGTTGTAAACCATCCTTAGCTTCATAAATAGAGTTTCTCACTGTTGATAAAACCAACAGAATATAACATCATACCTAGTAGATTGCGTTGTCAATGTTATCATGCGTTACAGTCATCTCGCCGAACTGTCTTGGGATATCTTGACCAGATCCGGGGAAAGAAAACTCTTCTCTGATTTCAGGAAGGTCGAATTTCATTACTTCTGTGGATTTTCCTTTTCGTTGGCTTGCTTCTGATGCTGATTTTATGTTACGTCATTTAACCGACTTCCCTGTACCGTTTCTCGAGGTTTTCGGAATTTTCTGCAAACTTCGGCTCTTGTCCCAGAATATGAAATTGAATTTTACCACCAATCCACCATCAAAACACGAGCAATCACATCATCAGTCGTCCAGGAAAGGAAGAAATAGGAAAGTATGGCAAAATGTAAAGTTTCGCTATGATCGCCGTAAATTTGGAGGTCAATAGCTGTATGTGTGAGATCGAACAGGCGACCGGGAAAAAACTCATCAGATGAGTAGGCCCATGACCTTCTATGTTAAATCACCCTCCCTCGACATGATACCTTACCACAGGGGCGCGCCAACAATACTAGATCGCACTTGTTAGTCAGTCGGGAACGGTCAGAGCACTGTTAGTATCAAGTATCGTAAAACCGATCAGCTTTGCAAAACACCGAAAATTCTTCTCATACCTCCCGTGCCGTTCAGATTCGGGCAGTGGATAGCAAATTCAGCAAGTAAAGACGTCCACTTTTTAATAGATTTGCTTCAGAGGACCTTTCATTCTCAGATAATTGCATATAAGACCAGATGAGTGATAAAAGGTACCGAGGTCGCGCTGTATCATTTTTATTAGCCTCTTTTTTCCGCAATTGTTCATCTTTGCATTCTCCGTCTTCGCTCCTTCTCCCTCGATTGTTTAGTTTACGTTCCACCTTTCCAAACGGTGCCATATGCCTCAAAGTTTTCTAAATGGAAAGGTCTGTTTGCTTTAAGCTCAGTGAATAGTGCTTTCTTCTAACTGAAAACAAATACTGAAAACGAGAATCCATCAGGTACAGTTAGTGTCAGAATCCGTAAAACAGTGAACTTCTGGCAGTGCTATGGTCGATAGTTCAGGGTTTCCCAGAACAAGAGTCGGTTAGACAAAGTTTACTGTCGCAAGCGAGCGTACGAGTGGCCCAGTATACAGTGGCTGCAATTATTTGCACAGGCCGAGTATCAGCTGCCGAGGTGGTTATTTTCGGCTCGCAGTGCATGCGTGAGCACGAGTCTTGTCTGTTTTCAACCAATCAACGGAAGGTACAGCGTCAGTTGGGACCAAGTCACGCACAATGCAAGCATTCGATTGACAGGGGGTGTTTGGCGGACGAAGATGCCATGGATTAGCCGTCGCACCGGCGACCGCCAGAGCAGATTGCCATAAATTCTATTAAAGTGACGCTTGGAAAACAAGTCACAAGCCTCATTAGAATGGAGCAATATTTCGAGAAACTAAAGCAACGGCAGTGCTATGGTTTTGGTCGAACACTTTTTCAATCAATGGCGCGAGACACGAATGAGTTGTATGAATTTCTCCGTCGACCTCAAACACGTGCACAAATTCAATAATACATATTTTCTAGAATAATTCTGTTCGATTGCAACCCTCCCCTAGCCCTGAGCCCTTGCACATTCTTTCCAGCGAGGTATTCTCTTTCCGGTATCCTGGCGTTACTGTATCATCACATCATTCATTTCCCCTTTATATCGACGCCCTTTTCACTAAAATTCGTAACCTCGTGTACTACATCTGCCGTTTATGTCCCTACGACACAACTCAACCCCTTATCTGGAGATTCGTAGATGTCTGTACCCTCCTTTATACTCTATATCGTTCTCCTATCATTTTTCCTGCTTTGCCTTAAAAAGATATGTTAATTTTAAAACTAGTCTTCCAAATGCTCTCTTCTGCTGCTGGCGTATCTCATGTCTTTTTAGTCGATATTATCATTCAACGACACTTCGAAACGGTCAACCAATTCGCTGGTCGTATTCTGGATGATGTTGTCCATTCCCTTCATCCTAATTTCTGCGAAGTCCTCCCGCCTCATGCGCCTCGGTTTTTGACAAGTCTTTTGCCGTACATCGGAAGATCAGCATTCTGTATTGTCATGTTCGACACGCTGTCTTACGTGTAAAAAGACAGAAACACAGAAACCGAGACTTGGACTGTCTCCATGATAGATGTCCCTTTTTGTATAAACCTTTTTGATTCTTACGTAATTAGTTAATTTTCATCTGTCCACAGTGAACTGAGCCCCTCTTTTTGTTGAAAATTTTCGTTATAAAGCGTACTCCTCTCCTTCTCTCTCTCTCTGTTATGCTGTGGGTACTTACGAGTTCTTTAAATATTGACCTGGAAGGAAGGATGCATTTTGGTTATGAAAAAACTCTTGAACATGCGAATGTTTGAAACGCTTTCATGCCACTTCAATCATTCCAAACTGATACCGCTTCCAAAGTAGACATTTCAACCCTAATTTGAGGTAATTTATTATAAGCAGCGGGAGGTTTATTCAGTAAAACATTCAGTGTAAGTCACGAAACTTAAGAGCCGTTTAAATGTCCAGTCCGCCACTGCATACGTGCAATTAGCAAAAAGCGGCGTGCTGGTAAGTCGTTAATGCGCGGCAGTAGTGGATTTTTAAAGCAACCATGAGATTTTGTGCGCTTTTTCGATGTGTAGTAAAACAATGTAGCAGAACTGCTGACACGAAAGCCAAGCAAATTTACCTCCAGAACGTATTTCTTGAGAATAGATAAACAAATCATGTAGAGCGTAGGACGGGCGGCGAAACGCAAGAAGGACGGCCAAAAGTCTAAAAGGCTTTTGCCCCGTTAAAGGGACTTTCGAGGTTCTCTTCAGATTGTTCGATTCTCTTGGGCTTGGCATGACCCGAAGACAGTGTGGGGAGACGGAAAAAACGCTATACAGTCAGTCACATTAATACAGCCGAGCGGTAAATAGGGGCGTTACAGCTGCCGTTTGTTACACATACATGAAAGCTTGACAATCCCCTTCGACGTTGATGGGGCAATAATCTTGATCAGGTCAATCTACAAACGGAGAAGCTTAGCCTAAAGATCCGGTTATGGAGTGTTGGATTTGCTCACCGGGGCATTAACTTTCTACCGGCCTATAAGGTCTTGCATTATTACGTTGACCAGGATAACTGTAGACGGGAGTTTGGTGCCACAGCCATTGTTACAGTCTCCATCAGTCCTGAATTCGCAAACGCTGGTCAAGAGGAGGGGTGAGGCACACGAAAACTCACAGCGAAGGCATAGGTTATGGATTGCTAACCTACAGCAGTAAAATATCACTGAAACGCGAGCGAATTTGTCAAATGTGAGCGTAAGTAATGGCCAACTCGACCACGACATTGCTATCGCATCGGCAAAGAGTACTGGACGTCTGCCGTCCCCGCCGCTGCCAGTTCGAGAAGTCACCGGGGGATCTCGTAGTAACAAAGCTGAGTCAACCCGGTCTCCCTATGAATAACTGTCATGATATGCGTCGTCACTGCTCAATGTGCGCAATAGATCATGCTCTATGGAACGTTGGACTACGAATGGAAGTATTCCCGACACGTCACCTAATTATTGGAACGGACTTTGCCTTCAGACGTATACTTTTATAAATAAAGGTACGATATTCTCACCGTTCACTAAAAACACACGTTTGTATAAAACTAGTATGAAGTTTTTACAAACATAGCAGATCCGGAAAAGCTAGTACTAATTAGTTTGCGATTGTTCCAAGTGCAGCTGAAGAAAGCAAAACCTAAGACCAGCGTTCTAACTTATGTGAACGAAGTTGTGTGTCCGTGCTTAGTATTGGAGCCGCTTTCAAATAATTCTTTTGATTGGAAATTATGATCACAGCCGTGATTTATCGTACCTTATCTGAATACTTCGTAGCTAATGCAACACTTTAGCCCTGAAGGCCGCGGCTTTTTAAGCATTTTGCTCGGCAAACAATTTAGAACTTTAGTATGGGGCACTCGCTATGGCTTTCAAGCCACAAAATCCTTTTTCACATAGCCTTTTAGTGGGTGGCTGGGTCTTTTGCGATATCGAGAGAATTTTGAAAAAGTACTGCTTTTAGTGGCAGAGCAAAGCGAAGTGTACGGTTTACCATTTCCTAACATTATGCTTTCTGTTTTTGAATCAAAAAGCATAAATTGCACCATATGATTACTTCACGGATTTGTAGTATTGCCTAGAAGACAACGTGAATAACTTCATTTCCATCTATCTGAAAACTTTTTAGATGTTGCTGTATAATCGTACTTATGCTGGTATATTCAGCTAGGATAAAACATTGGTGCACTTTGGACAAACATTTTTCAGCGGCGAGGTTGTTTACATGCAAACGGAATGCCGTGTAACTAAACAGCGGCAGTGTGCAAACGTTAACATAGGGTTATGTTCAGAAGAAAGAGTTGAAGGTCAGTCGAAAAAAGCTTGAGAGACAGACATCAGTTTAACCTGGTGGCTCAAGACGTGCGTTTTAAAATTGCAGGCCCAACAAACGTCAAACGACTTTTTATAAAATGCAAACATGTGAACACTCAAGTCGTCCAAAATCAAATTTATCTACGAGATTGCGAATTAACGGCCGGCTGTAAGCTCCCTATCACCAACATAGAACTTTGTTAACGACTTGGCTTACTTGGGTATGACTTTGGCACAGTCGAGCGAGGATGACAACAGCAAGTTTGAGTGCCTCATTAGCATACAAATAGGCAGGAACCCTGTCTGCCGTCAGAATCCTTAAGTCAGCCGCAGTTGCCGCTACCACACACCGTTCAGAGAACGATTAAACGGAATTTTC
>CACRXP010000037.1:1675891-1687590 GCA_902702965.1 Spirometra erinaceieuropaei | reverse complement strand
CATTTGTTGATGTGATTTGCGCTCGGCGCTACTGCAGCGCGGCATGCGTCGCACTTGGATGAACACGGCGAGCGCGCGCGCGCGCATCGGACTCGCCCACCCAAGAGCTCCTTGAGGGGGCACAGGGGAATGTTGGGGAAGGGGGGGTGTTGGGAAGGCAGAAAAGTCACGCTAATAGGCATGGTCCGAGTGGACGTTAAGAATGGCTTTAAAGAGCATAGTCTTGAGATGCTCTTCTCGTCAACTGCCTCTTACAGTTCACGTCGGCGCTATTTTCTATCCACCAGGGAGGTCTCCACTTCCATGTATGAGAGTCCTCAGCGTAAACTTTTTGCACCTTTTAAAGTGCTATAACAAAAAACTGCGGGTGTATTAAAGAGTGTTGTTGTCTGAAAAAACAATTTTAAAAATGCCAAAGGTGGACCTCAAAAACTGTGGAGTTGAAACCATCGTTCTGCTCGAGAATATAAACTGCCAAGCATCGGACGTAACTGGGAAATTCTATGAAACCTGCACCGCAGATTAAAATAGACAGTGATTTAAAAAGCCACTAGACTTATTCCCGAGTGCGTAACTCCGTTAGTGGACTTAAGGGCGGCAAAAGCATAAAGGAGGTGAGCGAGAATCAAGATACAAACACTGGCGGAAACAGTCAACTTAAAATATGGCAGCTCTTTATGAGATAAGATTCGATAGTCTTGAGTATGTTCGGTTGACCTCGTTGCTTGCAATATTTTCAAGTACCCCTCACCTGGTTCCACCCTCGGACATTCGGTTTTCTGAGCAAGCTCCCAGATCTTTTAGTGCTGGAGGGTGGAAACCAATGTGCTTTAGGCGGATTACAGTCCTTGCTTTACGTTAGGATCGACCACAATCAGATGCGATTCCAGTTAACAGGCATTATTAGATTTACTCGCCTTGAGAGTACTGTAAAACCAACCGAGAAGGAAATGTTCACTGCCAGTGGCAACTTGGATTCAGCAGCCACATTCTGCTGCGAAAAGGGGGAAGGTTCAGTAATTACAATAAAAGTACTTGCCGCACTCACATGCGGGTCTTCCTCTGCGGTCATTTTGAATGTGAGTGTAACCAAAGACTGGAGCCTAAAACAGAGAAAGTTGCATATGTCTCAACCAATGGAAGAGCGTGTAGGCAGTGAGTCTCTGCCATTGAAACTGTTGAAGTGAGTTTGCCTTATTTATCTGTAACCCGACGTTTGGGATGGATAGAACAAATGGCTATGCCAACCACTGTTTAGGGGAGAAAACTAAGTCGTTCATCGAAAATGAGTATTGCACACCCTCACTCGCTTAAATGGATAGCGAAATAGTTGACTTTTCATTCTTGTTACGTGTTTTGGCGTCCTCTGAAGCCTCGTCTGAAGGCACAGAAAGTTGTGCCAGTCAGAAATATCCCTTCTGTCGTAGTAGGCCTCAGTCAACCGTTTCCTTTTGTTGCCCTACTTCTAATAGGTTGTTTGTGCTCACCCTCTGACTCGGCAGTGATAATAATAACGAATTGGAGAAAATCACCCCGACAGACTGTATTTAGTACATATGTTCGATCGAAGCCGGCAGGACAACGAACCCGTGGCTCAGTGATTTGATGCGTTGGCCTTCGAACCAACAGGTCGCTGGCTCGAGCCCCAGGTATTGCACACCTCGGGATTGAGCATGCCTGACCGGCGACGGATAATAAGCCAGAAATCGCTATTCCAGTCTCCGTTGTCTTTACCGGTAATGTCATCCTACCTATGTTACCCGCAGTTACGCGGCTACTGGTTGGGCTCGAAAGAGAGCCCCAAGGCACAAAGGGACGAATGAGTTCCGTAACGCGATCGGTTAGCGCCCCTCTACCATACAAGAAGCTTTATTCATATAAGAAACGGGAACTTGTGCCAATTCCATTGTACAATGGTACAAACAAATCGAACGCTTTCTCCCGTCTTAAGGCTTCTATTTTTAAAGGGAAGAATTGCCAAATTAGAGCAAAGTCACGTCCAATAGCACATTGTTTTGAATTTCAAGGGGCCTACCGAGATGAGCGACCCTATTTGGCTAATCAGTCCCTGCAGCCCCAACCTTCCGAGACCAGAACTAGACTTCCACAATTTCATGATATTATGTTAGACAATACGGCCGTTTAGACTGACCACCAAAAATTCCTGCAACAATGAATCCCACTATCTGCACCGACTGGAATCTACTGTAAGTGGTCTGAACTGTGTAAACAACGCACCTGGAAGTGTTTGAACGTAAAGCCCGTCCAACAGTATATATCCGCCCAATTCCCGATCAAAATTTTGGTGCGCAGCAAAGACTGACTCGGAATGTCGCATGAAGGAGCAAGAAAACAAAACTTCAGTACGAATGAGTGATTACCACAAACGGTTTAACATAATACTGAAAAATAAAAGAATAAAAATATTTCTTACCCTCACCTGTAAGGGCAATATCATTGTGATGGTTCACATTCAAAAGGACATATAGCCTCAACGTTTTTCCAAGAATAAAGAGAATGTTCTTTTATGTTGACAATCGGATTTTTAATTTTTAACTCACTCAGGGCATTTCAGATTTTTCGGATGGCTTCCCTCGGTTGATTTTCCAACTGGTAAGTTATGTTGTCCATATATACACGTCTGGGTAACAGTCCCATAGACTTTCAACTGGGTCGAAAATCCGGCAGAAAGATGGCCTGATCATTGTCGCAGTTCGGCTACTCCTTGTTTAGTCGATGTTCCATTAGTTAAGCTGCATGTGCAATACAGCTGCATGCCGAAACAGTTCATATTCACCATTGTACCGGCTTACGAAGGGTAATACAGTTGGGCAGAAATTGACTGAAATTTTCACGTAGCCTTCTGGTTCCCCTATAAAAACACCGGATCCTACTTCTTGAGCGAAACAAAATCGCCTTAGATCATCACATGGTCAACTCTACGCAATCGGCTGGTGCAGATATCAGTCTTATCGCACGCCTTATGCCAATGACAGGCAAAAATGTCCGGATCAGTCAAAAACATTTTTCTTAGTCGGAATTGACCGTCCTAGGGCACTGATCTGTCAGGAGAACGTGATCATCGGCTCAACGTATATATTGCCCCTTGAGGTATTTTGTTAACAATTGTATTCACAGAGGTCTCTGACAAGCGAACAACGGTCAGCTCCTTACGATCAGTCACGATGTGGTTTTTAAAACTCCTACACCAAATCTTGGCTGATGTTGTCTGCACTACCGCTTCTCACGGATGAAGTATGCAGTGCACCTTTTCCCACTTAAAGTATGTAGCTCCTCATCTTCTAAGTTTGTTCTTTCTAAAATACTGTTTGCAAACTATAACCTGGCTAATTAATAGGATTCTTAACCTTTCAGGCGCTATTCGACTTGTCCTCTGACAAGACCACTGGCACACAGCGTTATACTCTCGTCTCGCTCAGAATCTTTTCAACTTTACTCCACTCGATACTTGTAAAAGGGCAAGACTTGCTACAGTTGATCGAATTTGGTATCAAATCTACCCGTGTTTGAGAAGCAACGGGGTTTACTGACCTTGCTGGTCGACGATAACAATCCTTTACGGCTGCGCACAGCTCAACGTTTGCATTCTGTGGCAATCCTCGCCAAGTCAACAGGGAGCGCTGGGACAGTAGGCAATCTCATAATCCTCCAAAACCCATCTTTCAACTTTGCTTACGGACTGACATTATAATAAGTCAGGTAAGGATAAAATCGTACTCGTACTTAAGCTTTTGCTTAATAATACTTCAAACGAAAACAGGATCAATAAAGGCCGCTCGTTTCGAAATTGGGTTTCAAATTTTTGGCCCCCGAAAAATTTCCTTTTTTAAGAAATTCGGTCCGCTGACCGCTCTCACAGTCTGCCATTAGGAGTTGGCTTGGAACCAGCAATATCCTCATCCACACAAATTCACAACGGGATTTCAACAGAAAGAGAATACCCCCATCTGGCCGTTACTATGTCGAAAAATCGACGGACCTCTCCAAATCGCTCGAAAGCCGACATCCTGGGGCAACTGAATGATTACAGAATTATGTTGTACAATGATTAGTTTTGCAACCCTACCCAATTCATCTTTTCGAAACGAAAACGCATTTAGTTTGACATTTCATGGGTTAGCCCACCTACTGTACGAGGAAAGGAGTGAAATGCCGTATACGCTGCAACACGAAATATTCGCCGACACTAAGAAAAGGAAGGCTGGAGTACCAGAGCAAGAACTTTGGCCGTTGACGTTTCAGACTAACACCCAAACCCATGGTCGGAAACAGGAGTGGACATGCACAGGGAACGCGTCGGGGTGCAGCATTTATTGCATGCGGTTATTGCTCTATTGCATCTATATCCTAATCGGCCGTCCTAGCATACATTAGCGACTGTCGCACCAGATGCGACGATTGCGTGGTTACCCTAAACCGAGTCACTAATTGTCGCCGTTTCTCGAGCGTTGACGACCGGGTCAATAATCAGCCGGCAGGCTGTCTCACCGACAGTCACTGCGAGCAGTGTTCAGATGCGCACTTCCCGCCGGACAACTTCGTCTAGACAAAGAAATGGCACTGAACAGGTAGCGAGGAGAGGAGTGAGCTTACTGGTTAACAGTAAAATGGAAAATATTTACGGAAACAGCGTCCGATTAACAGGCGTGTCACAGAATTTCATCCTCGCCGAAGTTAAAGTTACTGCCAGTCATACTGAATGTGTTAAAACTCCAGACTTAAAGGCATCCCTCTTTACTGTCGTTGCGTTTGCTGCAGTCCAGCGCTCTGCCTCGTTCCGTGATGCCTGACAGTTGTGAAAACCAAAATCCAGATGGCGTGAGAATCTAACTGACTACTTCTGGGACACTACTATTATATGGAAGCAATCGCCAAAATCGACCAGATGTCATTCGTTCACTTGTCTGGTCTTTACACGCGCCGGCTGAGGAATCTGTTTGTGGAATCATTCGTCCTGGGTACCCGTCGATGTATTTTGATCTATCAATCATGTGTTCTCGTCCATTACCATATGCTAAAATTTAGAGACGGGGCGTTGAAAATGTGAGGATACGGAGGGCTTTCAAGTCAGTCTTCAATTCAACACGCTTCCTCCTCAGAAGTAATCCGAGCGCCTGTACTGCCAGATCCTGGAAGTAAAAGAAGAAGAAGAGGTGACAACAGAATATATCATAACCTGCTTTGGTAGAATTATTGTCCCCGGAATTTTCTTAAATAATTTGGCTGATGAGCTGGCCATTTAGTCTAGATCAACGATATGAGGGTTCAAAGTTAGAAAGAGGCCACTTTGCTAATTCTTAGCTTGAAGTGCATCTGAGCTATGCAACGGACCTGAAAAGGACGTCCTCTGAGTGCAACATCACTAACATCATCGAATTCGGTGAAAGCCATTTTTTGCTTTCGTAGTTCATCACTTAATCAGCAAAGCTGGGACTGCACCACACATGAAAATAAGTGATGATTGAAGGAGATAATTAATTTAAGCATGAAGTTGCGTAGCAGGTAGCTCTAATTAGTGTTACAATTCTGTATGCTCACTTTCTTGTCAGAAACTGCTACTGTTATCTGACTTGAGTTTGAACCTGAACGGGTTGCTATTATTCTTGTTCCAGCCAACAGACTTCCAACTTTCACAATAGTAACTGCATGTAATATTTTTCTTGAATCGGTAGCTCGATCAAAACCGACTGTTATGATGCCATGAGGAAAAAAATGCATAGGAGGTTTCTAAAGTAACTAACAGAAAATACAAACCATGTAATTTCTTGAACAGCATTTAATTGACTTTTAGGCAGAGGTCATTCCAATAATCTTATTCATTTACAGTACAAGCTGTCAGCAATTGAGTGACCTGGCTCAATTACAGTGCTTTCAGCTACACCGACAATTTTATTATATTTGCAGATTAAGAGCACACAAGTTCACCTATCATAAAAACATGCTAGTTTGTGACGTGTAGTACAGTCTGTGCACTTCTTCGAATACCTAAATATTTTAAGTTCTCGATAAAAAAACTCCTCCGTAATCTGCAAACACTTTTACTTATTCGTTAGACAGTGGTCAAATCCGGTATTTCTGGTAAGCTATACAGAAAGGCTTTTTTGACGCACAAATATCTGGTGGTATTCGCAGGATCAGTTGTCTAATTGTACCAATGTTCTGTTGTTAAAAGTGAAAACTGCGACAGCGTAGAGGTGTTAGTAGGCGATTCAGTATCCTCTGCAGTAATTGTATAATTCTAAGGGAAATCTGTAGGCTTTATTAAACAAATTGTCGCGTCGGGAAATACCGATGTTTTTGCCTTTTATCGTGGGCCGCAGTCAAAACGAAGTCTTGCCAATACACGTGTGGCTGATCATCATAATTTACAGCAGATGATTTCGCATCGTTCCATTCTTTAGCTCCTTTCTAGTTTCAGTCATCATTATTATTTTTCATATTTTTGCTTTGCCGAAAAAGGAGATACCTCAGAACTTGCACTTCAGGGCTTCCCACGGAAGCCTTTATACCTGGGGAATGTGCCTACTTTCAGTCACAGTAGTCGAGTTATTCTTTTTATTATGAGAATACCAACTGAAATATCAGGACGCAGTCTTTTTCTGACAATAAAACAGGATAATATCTGTATCTATAAGGAAGAATCTGTGTGTTCGGAAGTTAATATTGTTTTACAGATGGAAACTTTTCAACGCCGACATATGCAAAACTAGGTTACATTTGTGGTCACAGCTTCAAAAACATGGAAAACACTGAACGGTGATACACTATGGTAAAGAAAAATTTCTAAGTCTTAAGACTTTCTTGTATGCGACCGAATCTCAGCCTCCTTGATTCTACGCCTGCGGTAGTTCAAACGAGCTGTTATCGATATGCGATTAGCTTTGCAAAGTAATCTAATAACTTTTTGTATTTTCCCCTGATTTTTTGCAATTTAAACCGTCTAGGTCATTAAAAGCAAAATTACCGCAAGCCTTGGATGTAGTTCTCACTCCCAACAACTTCGGCTTGCTTTACTGTCTTGGAATATTAAGGACCGCTCATAAGCAAATGCTTAAAAGACAGCATTTAAAACATTTTTTGATGCCCACCAAGTACAAAAGGTACAGGAAAAAGTTACAAGAACAAAGTGATCATGATAGCAACGTTTAAACGTGAAATGTAGTTTAGAATTCTGTTTGATCCTACCAGACCTTTGGATTAAACTGCATTTTGCATGGTAGCTGTTGTCGCAAAATAAAGGTGACCACAGATGAGGCCAACAGATGAGAAAATAGGACTAATTGTGAAGCATCATCAAGTTTCTGTCCGAAATAATGATAAAATTCGTAGCTTCAATATTGTGCGACAGCTCAGCATCACGTTGAAGATAGAGTTAAGTATTTTGGGCATTGTAATGGCGGCCGCTTCTGCTGCTTGTTCTTTCTCTTTTAAACAAAGACAGGTAAAAAACCCTCTGGATTGGCAGCATAATAACGTTTAAAGGTTTTATAGTCATTTTCTCTGACCGTAATTTCTGAAAACACCCCTATATTTTTGTTGGTTACAAACACTTAGTATAAGAAGCGGTTATTCTCCTTATTCAGCCTCAAACAAACCTTATCAGAGTAGACTTTTAGCTTTACTGCACTACAACAGGAAGTTAAGTTTTACTTCTCATTTTGCATCATGGTTTGCGTAACAGGTGGGAACCCACACCGACTACCGGAAAGTCGCTGAAGTGATGGTGATCAGCTGGCTTTCAGTACTTTCTTTCCGTGGCACAGAAGCCAGATGGCCGATTTTAATATGCGCTTTTGGACACATAACGGCGGTGCATGCGCTGAATATGGGAGAAGGTCTTGTATTCTATCTGTACTACTCTCCACAGGAAGTTAAACTACAGAAAACGTTGACTATTTTAACCCGTATCCGTTTAATAACTGTTTATCTAACTCTATGTTCTAGCGCAAATACTGATAGGCTAAACGCGCATAAAAATAAACAAGGAAAGATATTTGACGACACATCTGTCTATTATGACACTTGCATAAACCAAAGACATCTACTACTCATTCAACCACTTACTCAAATTTAACTCAGGCGATATTCCGGTAGAAACACACCAGGAGATAACCCTGAAGCTCAGATTACAAGATATGCAATTACTAGACAATGTGAATAAGTACTGGGATAGCCACAGTGGCTGAATCTATAATGAGCTACATAGTGAAACAAAATAAAATAAACCTCTGTGCACCGTGATGGTCGACAATGCACAACACGAGAAGACTTGATTTTGGTTTTTTACTATCTGCGGCACATGGAGGACACACTGCAATTTTCTGCTGCGACTGTTTATTTGTCTAAAGCTGTAGAATTTTATTGGAAATTGTGTCGGCAACCGCATCGGAGACTGAAACACCCATCGAAGTCTTAATTTTTTTGTAGTTATCGCTTCCAAAAGAGGAACATCTGTAAATCAGATATTTAGGCCCGTGGATATAACCAGCATTTCGCGAGTTGAGAAATACCGTTCTGTTTAATTCTTTGGAAAGGCAGAACCGAAACTATTTGATTACATATTAATTTTACATATATTTCAAGCTAAAGTGGATTATGAAGTTTCGATTATGGTAGTGAATACCGAGGATAGTTTTTGTTTGAATTTCATGTATGTAATTTACTTTATTCAAAACGCTTTGAACAAGTTCCCACAAGTTCACAAAAATCCACCTGCCATAAGTCCGATCACGTCCTTCAGCATTTCTTCGAAACCGTTGCTTATGTGGCGAAAAGGCAAGACGACTAATTATAAAGCACAAATTGACGAAGAAATGGTATATTTGTACTAGATAAATCTGGTATAAGTGCGATGAACTAGTCTACAAAACGCTGTTGGTAATATTGAAAAAAACGATGATGAAACAGTTGCCCGGTAGCTAGGGGTATTTTTTCACTGAAAGGAACCAGTTTGCTGTCCGATGTTCAAAATGACAAATTTGCTCCAGTTTTTAGATACTATTCAACCATTTAGTAGAACTGATGTGCAAACTGACGGTCGATGCTACTGAATAAACTTTGGGTCACATGCTCTAAATATGTTGATGCAGTCGACAGCGTATTGAACTACTTGTGCCAAAAGCGTGAGTTCAATGAATATTTCAATAGGCTATGCTATTATAAGGGGGGCGGGTGGAGTACCCTTCTTCCCTGCCTGAAATATTTTGTCATTTAATTTTAAGTGTAATGGAACGGTGACCTGTGAGGAAGTCAATTGGTGACACGTCACCCATATCACGTAGCCAGATACAGGTACAACGAATATGAAAATATGTGGTTTTGACTTTGTGATAGTTTGCAAGTTTAAACTGGGATTTGAAATATACGAACAACTTCTGTTGCCGAAATATCGAAAGGGGCAATAATGCAAAAATGATTGACGAGACTTAGGCTTATAACTGTGCAATTTGGTGATGCTACGGGCACGGGCACCTGCCACGTACCACACCCGTAAATAGTTTCCAAAAGGAAGTGGAGAATATTTGTCGAATAAATTATATATACTCAAAGAAGGATGTGAATTTTTAATCGCCATCTGATGAAAGACATGGGCACGTGCAATGGCGAAGAGAGGCAAGCTGGAGAAGTTAATACCCCACGGCTTGGCCAAGTATCAGAGGAAGATAAGCTGAAAGTTATGTCATTTGTCCCAGTTAGAAAACAAACTGAGTATTTCCTGCAGCAGTCATTTGCACATAAAAATTGGTTTGAAAAATAAAAGCAAACGGTTGAAGTTGTGACTGGGGAGGGGGCTCCCTAGATTCAAGTCAAAATATTGCCATCATCCTACGAAAAATTTCGTCAGTTTTAGCGACATTTTGGGGTACTAATCAGATGCAGATTCGCCATGAACATAATGACACGATCTGCTCAATGACAGCGTCTAGCAAAACAATTTTCCCGTTAAAATCCGATACCACGAGAGGGCAGGAAATCTTTACATTTATTTTCTGACAACGTTGATTACTGGGCATTTCGAATAACGGGCATAAAACAATTAACTCTCATAAATGTTTTATCGGTTTGTATGAGCCTACCTCGAACAGAAAGCTACGGGGCAACACTCCTGTCGTTAGCCAGATAACCTCTAAATCGCAGTTGTCACTCAAGGTTGTCTTAAGGCAATTAAAGCAACAATTCACAAATTGATGAAGAGTATGCTTTGTATCATAATCCGCATTAGAATTCATTGCTTTTATTTTTTAGTTTAAAAAGTATACACCCGTAAGAGGGGTGGGAGACGCCTGTTAAAGCGAAACTTCTTGCGTGTTGGTTGTTATTAGGAGAAGGGGAGAAAGTTATGCATCCGGTAATGCCAGGAGAACAGAGGACACGCAAAATACAACATCCATTACCGTCGATAATTGGATAGAAGTCTTCAATTTTATGCACGCCAGACTGAAAAAGCACTCTGCTGCTTGAAATATTGAAAAAGGTCCTAGCTTATGCATCCACTGGACGTCAGTCGCTCCCTAAATAAAATAAGTTAGTAAACATTTCGTTGAACTCTCCTCTCATAATGTCCATTATACACTGTAAGCCGGCCGTAGTCGTATCCTAGTCAAATGAATACTTATAAATGTAAATTTACGAGACTAATGGACCAATTTTCCGTGAGTAAACTTTGTCCAACAGAACTATTGTCACTGAAATAAAACTTTTTTATACACAGAACACGTATCCAACCTTTTCAGATATTTTCAAACAAAAAAAAACAAGCGTAACTTTTCCTGTTTCATATAAAAAACTGAATCCTGGCTTCGACCAGCAAAGAATCAACGTTTGCAAAAACATAAACCGTGACGTCGCATTCATTTCAAAGGACGTATTAAAAATATACTTGCAAAGTGGGCTAGGATTGGGTGAAAAGATTGAAGGAAGGATTTGCTGACAACGGATTAAAATTAGCCAAGAGCATAGCCTTAGAAAAAATAACTTATAAAATGAAATTATTTTCCATTTAAGTGGGATCATAATAACGGTAATCGTGTATCATTGTCGCAGGATGATTTACTCACGCAGGACTGCCAGCTCTCAAATGCATCTCGTAAGGCTGTCTGCAAAAAACTACACTTCATATAAGTGACTACCCAATTAGCCCGCATTTTCTCCGTTAATTTTCGATACACATACAAATCCAAATATTTTTCTTTGAAACGTGCATGAAGATATGCTTTCCTGCTCAAATTTGATAGAAAATCGCGTAGCAAGATTTCATACCTGAAGAACAGATAGTTGTCCGTCTTGAAAAATTGCTTTAATGGAAATTTTTAAGACTTTTAAGTGTCCATTCAAATACCATTGTATTTATATATCTAGTAATGCTCTTTGTGAATTAAACAACATAGTTCTCATCAGATTGGAAAAGTTTAGAGATCCGGGAAGATTATTAGAAGAAGAAGATTGGCTCTCCGGAACAGGTTTATTTAACTGCTGACGTTTCGAAGAGCTTGGTCGGCTCTCCATTGTCAAAGCGTAAAATGCACTCAATCCACCAGAGATCTCAAGTGGCGTGTCACGTTGGACGGCCTCCTGCTGGTCGATTTTTTTTCTCTCTCTCTCTCTCCTCTCGCTGTCGCGGCCTATCAGGGGATGGTTGACTGGTGTTTTGGCTGCGTGCAGTGTGAGTCACCATTCTG
>CACRXP010000037.1:1609130-1672809 GCA_902702965.1 Spirometra erinaceieuropaei | reverse complement strand
CTCTACGATTGTGATGACGTAGGACTTTGTAGGCTGCAGGAAGGTCCAGATGCCTGTTTATGGAGTGGGCATCGGAGAACCACGCCTCAAGAGTTAGCCGTTCTGCTTTTGTGTTGCCCCGGCCTAAGATGGTAGCTCGCTTCGAAACGTCAGCAGTTAAATAAACCTGTTCCGGAGAGCCAATCTTCTTCTTCTAATAGTTCTCATCCATTGTAAAAGCGGTTTAAGCATTACATAATGTGTTAAAAGAAGGGGAGGCGCCCACTAGGAGAGGTTTATTAGAGCTCTGACGTTTTGAGTCGTTACTTCGTCTACCCATCTTCAGAGACTGGGCAGTCATGCTCACATCTCTCCTTCTATGATGCACTTCGTTTGATGCGTGTTCCGCAAATGCCGCCTGTGTGGCTGCATCCGGCCCGCATGCCATCATGACCTGAATCGTCCGGCCGCAGAGATAATTGACGGCGCCCACTCTCCCGCGCCGTGACTCCCCCATTAAGAACTTTTGTAAAACCAGATAGAGGAGAGGCAGATTGATGCAGCGGTTGACAGAGTAGCCGGTGGACATCCAGGAGTCTTACACCTGCTTTGCCGTATGAGCATCGCCTTGGCCTACAATCTCAACGGCTTCAAAGTTGAAGATTTGTCCCATCTGCGCGGCTTCGGTTGCTGCCTCCGACTTAGGGTCCAACCTTCGCACGGTCAACTTATGCTAATGCATTCGTTTTCGCAGTCGTCGGCCGGTTTACCCAGCGCAGTTGCACATCCTGCAGTTGCACTGAAGTCGGGGAACAACGATCGACGTCTAATTTTGACCGCATCACTTGCGGGTGGACTGGTGAGTTGAGTCTGTGGACAACTCCTATTCCGGGTGGTGCGAGGGATCTAGCCTCGGCTTCGGAGACCTCTTTCATGTACTGAATGCTTCGTCACGATTTTGACCGACTATGCTCTTTATTCCGCTTCCTTTTTTGCATTCGGCTCGGTCCTATGAATGCTCGGTGGAGGCTTCCTCTTCTTTTGATATGTCATCCGGAATCGCATTTTCACTACTATTGACCTAATGTATTCTTATTGACATAGAGGAATATATGATTTCCCTTACATGGAATTTATACAGCTTTCGGTCTTGAAATCCGTAATGCCGGTGCAACAGCAGCTCTGTTTCAAAGCATCTGTAAGCTGAAACGCATTTGTAAAGCTGAATAAAACCCTTTCGACGAGCATAAACTTTGAAGAATACACAAAGTTATACCGGATGCATATAAGGAGACGTACTTCTGTGTATGCTTTCTACGAAATATAGTTGAATTTATCGATATATTGCAAATCATTTGGAAAGTGTATGGTATCTTAGTAAGCCCTCTGTATCAAGTGCAAGTTTTTCAGGCCACCAATAAGACGCGTATGTAAAGGTCGACTTCCTAGCGTGACTAATATATATTGCGATTGTTTTGCAGTATAACCAGTATCACATCCTTTTCGAAGCACCCCTTTTTAGTTTGAAAACATATTTACGAATTTCAATTAGCATTCCCTGAGACCAATCCCTTGCTGCATGCGCACGAAGTTTTGATGTGACAAAGGCAAACATTTTAAAAGTGATGATGTTTATCGGATAGGCCTGTCATTTTCTCAACAAGGAACGTACCAGATTTGTCGATTTCGATCACGGAGATAACTTATCATTTATATATGTACCCCTTCAGACTAATCAAGTCTTGAGTTCTTTGCGGTTTTTCATAGGCAATTACGAATGCCTCAATCAATGCAGAACGGCCCAATTAAAGTTTAAATAAGTGCTCTTGTTTAGATTTTTAAACCGCTTTAGAAATAATGTATTACATCACGCAAATTCTCCAATAGAAACCAAACCCGAAAAGGTTCGTGTCAAATAATGCACTCCAATCTCACAAATTATTCTCCAGGTTAATAAAATATCTCAACATGAAAAACTGCAGCTTGCAGTGACAGTTCGACCATCGGTTTCGATGATGTCCACCGCGTGCCCCACTGTTGCAGCAGCAATGGGAGCAGGGACGGTGACTTACGCAGGGGTTTATAGTGCCAGTAGACTTGCGTAGCATCTACCTACACTCTCTCCTCCTCCCTCGCCCAAGCCCGGTGTCAAGACAGAGTCAAGAAGACCGGAGACGAGAGAGGCCGCAGTTGGATGGCTCGGACGGATCCTCACCTTGGCGTTCCACCACACCGCCTGGTCAACACAACAAATGACCAGGATTTCAACCAACACAACAGAGATTTGGAGGCTGGCACGGCCGAACCCGCACCTGGGCGTGCAGACAACGCCTGGCTCGGATCCCACACTGTGATGGGAGTGCCATAAAGGCCACATTAAAAAGGAGCCATTGCAGCCTGACTCTCAGACCGCCTCCGGTCAAGGAGGAGGTCCAAGTTACCCCGTCAGTTGGCAACCTTCCAAGCCACGGCTTTTAGCGCACCGTGATAGCTTCAAGCGCGTCAGATTGTTTATAGTGAGGAGGAAGTGCGCTGAGTCGTCGACCTCACTCGCCCTTCCCACTCCCACACCGCAGCCGCTGTCCGAACCGGTCAGCAGACTGGAGTGGGGAATGGACGCGGTGGCTGTCAGGGTCGAATGACCATGACTGCGAGCGCCACGGCACGGCCTGGCCCCCCATAAACACAACACCAGGATTTCACACAACGGGGGTTGAACGGCGTGTCTCTCAATTGCGTGAGAGTGCCGTGGAAGTTGCTGTTTCAGCCCGTTCCCAGCCCACCAGCCCACCAGTCCGCCACTCCACACAACACACACACACACACACACAACGCGACGAACTGCGTAAACCGAGAACGGGCGTCAATCAGCAACCTTCCTATCCACGACGCTTGACGTGTCGGGATAGTCTCGGACTCAAGTCACCCGTGCAGCCGAAACCGCATGGGGATCGAGTCGAGATGCGGACTTCCCACTTGTGTGGGAGGTGGTAGTTGGGTGCATGAGGTCTGTGAGTGTTGAGTTCTGGTGGGCTGATGGTGGAGGAGGTAGGGCGTGAGTGAATGTGTGGTGTGGCCGGCGGTTGTCTGCCGCAGGTCGTCGTGGATGCGCATGTGGCCGAATAGGCCCATGCGATGCCTGAAAGTGCGAGGGCAGTGTGGGCAGTTGGGACGAGCTTGGTGGGTATAGGTGGGTGCTTCAGGCACTGGCTCGCCAGTCTTTGTGCGATGGATTCGCAAGTGACCGACCAGGCCGATGCGTGAGGTGAATGTGCGTGGACAGTGTGGGCATGAGAAGTCGGCGTTGTCAGTGTCAGCTACAGAGGAGGCGGTGATGATGGTGGTGGCGCGGACGGATGGAACGAGGGTGGGGGTGTGCACGGTGGATATGTTGGATGTGGTGGGTGTGTCGGGAGTGCGGTCAAGGCCGCTCTCGTGGATGCGCATGTGGCCGAAAAGGCCCATTCGATGTCTGAAAGTGCGAGGGCAGTGTGGGCAGTGGAGGCGAGTGCGGTGGGTGTAGGTTGGTGCTTCACGCACTGGTTCGCCAGTCTCTGTGCGATGGATTCTCAAGTGACCGACCAGGCCGATGTGTGAGGTGAAGGTACGGTCGCAGTGAGGGCAGGTGTAGTCCTGATCCTCATCCCTGGAGTCGGGGGAGGTGGTGGTAGTGTCGGTTGCTGTGCGCGGGACAGTCGTCTGAGCGGCCGCCGTTGGAGCAGTGAGCGAGGAGGAGGATGAGGAGGAGGAGGAGGAGGAGGAGGAGGAGGAGGGGGAGGAGGATGATGGAAGTGGTGGGTCCGAAGAATTGTCAGGGTTAGTTGGCGGCGGAGAGGAGGAGGAAGAGGTAGGCGGGGGGACGATGGTTGGTGCTGTTCGAGAGACGCAGTTAATCCAAAGATGTCCAAAAAGTCCGATTCGAGCCCGGAATGTCCGCTGACATCGAGGACACGTTGGAAGCGGTTGGGCGGCGGCGTTGCTGACTGAGCGAAGTTGTGATTTGCGGGCTTCACGTTTCGCTTTGGCGGCAGCGATGCGGTTGGCTTCGTAGATCGCAGCGCCTGTCTTCACTGTCCTCCTCCAGGTCGGTCGATCGAGTGCGAGCTCCTCCCAGTTGGTGGGGTTGATTTGCAGGCATTTCAGGGAGGACTTCAGGATATCCTTGTAACGGCGAATCTGGCCTCCTTGGCGGCGAGAACCCATCGCGACGTCTCCGTAGAAGAGTCGTTTGGGTAGTCGCTCGTCGGCCATGCGCACCAGGTGGCCGCTCCAGCGCAGGTGAATTTGCCTCAGTATGGCGTAGATGTTGAGGATTCCCGTCTGTTCAAGCATATCAGTGTCGGGGATTCGATCCTGCCACTTCAGCCTCAGGATGCGACGAAGACAACTGAGGTGGAAGTGGTTCAGACGACGTGCCTGCTTTGCGTACTGCTTTTCAGCTTGCAGTAGAGGGTACATGAAAGAGTTTGAAGGCCGCCGATGAGCCGAAGTCCTTGTATTTGCGTCCAGCAGGGGCTTACCACATTTACCGATTGTTATTTTATAACACTACGCCGCTTGTAGCATCTTTTGTATGTAGAATGGACAACGCGCAGTTATTGTGCAGAACTTGATTGAAGTAATCTCGAACAAGATTGGCGAAGTTCAGAGACTTCAACATTAGGAACCGTTACAAGTGGTTTTGATCAAAATATCAGTTAGACACTACCCAAGTTGGCGCATGTGGTCTCAGTGAAATATACGGGTTCAGTGAAATATGCGGGTTCAAAAATATGGAAAATCATTCGGGGATTTTGGAAGAACTCGCTCACTGAAACTTATATTGCTAAATACCTCGTCTAGAAATACAATTAATTTTCTCCTGAGTGGATTCGGAGGGCTTTTAGCTTCTAAGATAATATGCAGATAATCTTGCAAGATGGTCTAATTGACAGCCAAATATCCTCCCGAGACGTGCCTGCGCAGGATATGTAAATTCTGGGAAAACTAGATGACAGTTTACTTTGGCAGTTTAATTGCTCTAGTCAGATTTTAATAAGATAAACTTTGCCTGATATTATTGAAGTTGACTTGGATCTACGGTTATGGGCTCAACTAAGACGAACTTATGGTGATACAAATTTTCAGGTAGTGCCACACGCATCTCAACTGTATTAAATTAAGGTCAACACTAATTATCTCAATCAATTTTCTTCTTATAAGACAAGTAGATTTTTTTATCTGAATTAGGGGAAAATAGATTCAGAGATAATATTAATACAGGCTTGGGAATAAGCGCATTAACAAAGTGGCATTTCAGACGGACGGATATAGCAAATTTTAAGGGAGGAAAATGTCACTTCATAGCAAAGAAAAACCTGATATTTTGCGATTTCTGACAAAACCAGAAAAAGTTCTCATAAGCAGCTTTTCGATTAAACCTTCTGGTTGCAAATTTTATCAGAAAAAACAGCGACAAGCTCCTCTTAATGCTTCTTATCGAAGTATCTAACAAATGAGATGAGAGAGGCGCTCACCCTCGAAATTGCTGGAGCTCGCCGACTCCGAAAATTAAAATATTTCCAACTGCGCCGAACATTTTCCGAGGAAATTTTGTTGCACACTTAACTTTTTCGCAGAGACAGCTGTGTGTAAAGGACTCCAGGTCTATTGTATTTGGCACATAAAGCAAAGAAATATTTTAGCTACGATTGTCCATCCTTTTTGCATCATAAGTCGCCTTTTTAAGTCGAACTGGTCAAATATGTTGCCTTTAGTTAACCACAGCACACCAGTACAATCCTCTTCCTTTGCTATTTGCACACTTTTGGAAACGTAGCATTTTTGCATTGTCCTTGAGACCATGGCGTGAATTCGGGTAATAATGCTACCTTGAAATTCGGTCAGTAAAATATTTTCTGCTTTATTAGAGGTCTGTTTATTGGACTCTGTTTATTGGAGGTCTGTTGTTTCGAATAGTTATTTCGCCTACCCATCTTCAGAGACTAGAAATTCATGCGTACAAAACTTGCAAATATGGGGAACTTTGTTTAATGCGTAGGCCGCCAATGCCGCCTGGGTGGCTGCATTCGACCAGCATTTAACAGTGACCTGTGTCGCCCTCACCCTCCATGACCGCGAGGATAATTGGCGGCCATAATTCTTCCGTGTTGTGCCTGTTCCCTGTCTCATTAGCTACTTTGTTACACGAAAGACTTCACGCACAGTTTCTGCTGAAAGCCCACAAATAGGATCTTCAGAAAAATTGACAAGCATGTCGTTTTAAGTCCGTGGGTTGTTGTTAAACTCTTGGATTAAATGCAATGACACCACTAGTGTAAGAGTTTTTATAGGAATAAGGGTAGCATTCTCAGTAAGTGATGCGTCTGAGAGTTGTCCGCTTGAGCTCAGGTAACTGAACCTCATTAAGAGCACATTAAAAAGAAAGAAAATTGTGCATTCAAACTCCACCAGCAACTTTATGACGGAGGCCTACTCTTCGAGAAGACTGCTACGTGTCTGCGCATCTCCGACCGTTATAATGAAACAAAACTTCTGATTGACCAAAAGAGATTCCAGGAAGACTGTTCTTTTAGGAAACAAAAATTGAGAAGAATAAGCGCACCACCGTGATCTTTCTTCGGTGATTTTTTTACACGCTTCAAGCGGACCCCCAATTTTGGCACACATGAGCTTCTAATAAGTGAATTAAACTTGTAGCAGCTAGCAGCTGACACCAGGGTCTGGGTGCATTAGCCCGTTGCGGAAGATATTCGAAATGTGTGGACCTTATAGAGGAACATAGATAGCCCTGCGATCACTGGAACAAGAAATTTATCGGCCTGACGTTTTGGATTCTTCCTTGGACCCGTCATCAGAGACGGTCGCAGACAAGGGTAGTGGTGGCACAAGAAGTGCAGTATTTATAGCACGTGGCCGCCGTGGAACCATATGCGTACTGTAATTACCAGCCATCGCAATCACCGCTGGGGTCGTAATTGATGCGATGATGGCCTGTCAGTCCGAGGTCCGAGTCGCTAATGGCCGTAATTTCGTCATCCGATTTGCATGCTAGTGTGACGACTGTTAGTCAGTTGGCTCACTATCACTGGGATTACTGCTCGCCCGCGCCCTCCGCACGTGACTGATTCCCCTGCCAGGAAAAATCTCAGCACAGAATACGGTAGCATGAGGTCATTGCGTTTGTTGACGGATTGCGGACCTGCGAACAATGACTCGAGCAGGTCGCGACTTACACGGTTGTCATCCCTTGCGAGGAGTTCGCCTCTTGAAACTCGAAAATATGGCCGGGTCCCGTAGAATGAGCCGCCATCTGATAGCTAGCGTCTCCCTACCTCACCGCTGCCGCGTGCTCGGTAGTTAGCGTCCGGAGTAATCTCGCAGTTTCTTCGAAGTAGCTGCTTTGTCCGCAACTGTACCAGATCCGCCCTGTAGAGAGCCCTCCTCGAAGCCATTTAAAGCGTCATATAAGGGTACTGCAGAGACCTCTATAAGATCGGGCAAGTGGACACGACGAATTTCGTCAAGATAATGGACAAAATGCATTATGACTAAGCTCAGGCGACTACAGGAGCGGCTGTGCAATTCAGAGAATGAAAGTCCTCTTGCCATAGGGGTACTGAATTAATTGCGAGACTAGCTAGAAGACGTCTCTCCTAGAACAGGTACGTTGAATGTTTAACACTGGCTAGCTGCTGGTCTGTATGCATGTTTATGTTATTTAGAGGACTGAAGCTACGCAATAGATTGAGGCAAAGGAAACCTGATCGCGCGCCTCACTGCTTATACAACGATTGCCAAGTTTTTACGAAAGTCGCAGGCAGAAAATGCTTTCATATTAGTAGAGTTTTAGCATTCACACTTGCACCTACAAAAAACTGTGGGGCGTGATTTTTAATCACACGCGGAAAAATGCATCTCTGTCTATTGTATGCAGGAACCTTCAAAGGTCTACAAAAGTCCAAAAAATGTCCGAAAGCTGCAAGTCAACAAGGAAACTTCCAAAACCACCAGATGAAGTTTATATAGTCAACTGGGTCTCCGACTGCCGTTAGGCGAAAAGGGTCGATCGCGTCAAGGGTACTTTTCAGCGCCGGACTTTTGACTAAAAACCAAACGAATTTACTTGGCTGTCTTAAAGACATTCCATCCTTAATGGAACGCCATGCGAAGGTGCTTAGTTCTGCAGACACTAGACAAAAAATCGCAAAAAAAGAAGACGGAAACTTAGCTCTAACACATTCACGAGTCCCCTATAAAGTAGCCATGGCCTTAGTTATGAAACAGAAAGAATAAGTGTGTAAAAACATATCAGTCGGTTCTCTGGCGCATTCCGAAAAAATTTTAACATATACTTCTTATTAGTGATACCCAGAAACGTTCCAGAAAGAGTCGCATGTTTTTTTCAAACTATAAATCTGCCCCTCCTTTTCATTTATACAGTCGTTAGTAATCGACACAGTTGTTCTGCACTAAAAAGTGCCTGACTTACTGTTTTCGGCCACTGTAGGGTGTAGGACCCACAGCTAATTTGAGCCAGCCTGTGGACCGTGTCATATGATGAGTGGCGATGGAGGGGGTTTCACAGGTGGGACAACACACAGGACGGCGAGCAGGAAGACACAGAAAATAGATACATTTCTGCCGAAAGTCTTATCATATGCCGTCATTTGGCAAAAAAGTGACCGCAATAATTAAAAATAAGCAAGAATGCAATCTTCGAAAAAACGGACCTATTATCTGGTTAGTTTGCATTTAGCCAGTAGGGGAAGTAAATTTCAATCAATTGGAAAAGACAGGCTATATTCATAAGGCCAAAAGCTTACTAAAGAACTACCAATTCTGTGTACTCTCTATGCGAATCAAACCCCACAGAACCCCTGGCACGCGGAATCACTGCGACGTTTTGACGATAGAGGACTTAAGTGCAATACCATCAACGGCTTCAGTCATAACGAGAGCCTAAGGAACGACTTGAGCCATTACAAAGTTCACAACGATGGGCTCCTTTCTGGTCTTTTGTAGCCCTCAAAAGCATCTCACCTTTTGAATTTTTTAGTGGGGCCATATTTGTATCTGAAAATTCGGACTGCTTATTCAAACACCACGGTTAACGAATTTTCGGGAGAAACTCGAAAAATTAAGTCTCCTTTCAAAAAAGGAGGTGGGGTCTTTTGTGGTCGCGTTCCCGTTCAGCCCTGCTCTCCAGGACCTGATGGCCGAGACCGTTTAACTAGTGTTGCAAAGCAAAGACGATGAAACGGAAGTTCGCCTTGGACACGTCAAGATCCTCCAAGTTTCCAAAACCTGTCTTAAGATATACCTCAAGCCCGACGGAACAATCTGTTTGCAGGTAGAAAAACGCCATACACGAAATGGTCCTGCAGTGGTTGGAATCGCTAGTCTTCCGATATCATAGACCGAAATTTTGAACTCGCTATTTAAATGGCACCTTTTTCCTCAGTGGACAGGATTAGGTACTGTCTTTCAAAGAACGGCTCAACGCCGCTTTTCAAGACAAAAATTCGAAGGAGCAAGGAAACAACTAGTTGATCATATCTGTTGTCCTCATCTGCCGCAAAAGTTGCAGTGGCTCAAAATGTAGAGTGTTCAGGAAAACGACTAACACGATGAAAGTACTGAACTTTAACAGCAGCCACCCAATCAGTCACGTTCGAAGTTGTGTAAGAGTGCCGTATCGACGTGTCGATATTCGCTACAGTGAACCAGAAGACAAGTTTGCCAAATAACAATGCCCTCGAAGGGGGCAACCCAATTGACTGTCTGCTCAAATTCGATGCATGTATTTTAGAGAGGAGTGACAAAACCGTAAGTCAAGAATATCTAAGAAACCGCCATCCGACTTCTCAACGCTTGGATTCTGGGTTGTACACAGACCGAAGACAACCATCCAGTGCGGGACCACGAGGCCGAAATACCCATCGTCTCCGCAGGAATCGTCTGGAGTCGCTTACTAGCTCGGGCGCAGCTGCGGGCGAAATAACTACATCGTAGAAACTGGGTAATTACCCCGGACATGGACAGGCGAATATGCAACAGCGGTAACAGTGAGGAGGCCAGTTCCTACTTCCCAGTAGATTCTAGGGGAACTTGTTATAACTTCATGTACGACTAACTTGACGTACTCATGAGAGATGACAGCGAGAGAGTTGTAAGCTGCTTGAATTATGGTTGTCCGACCCACGACCCATTATTTGAAAGTAATTTACTCCTTCCTATTTGGTGCTGAGACTTGGTCTCGGCGTCATAACTGGATACGCGGGGAGAGTGCAAGCGAAAACCGCATTACTTGGCAGTATCGCGCTAATAATTAACATAAACGATGCAAAACATCAGCTGGCGAGAATAGGCGTGCTTTCAATAAATCCTCATCGAGTCGAGCGTAAAAACAGTTCTTTTACAGCAATCCCAGATGTTCAGATGAATACATTCCGAACTTTCTTGAATTATGACCACTTCAGGTCGTGTTGTGTTTTTCTACTGCACTCATTGAAGAACCTGAAAAATATGTCCAAAGTCGCAGTCTAGCAACTTTTGTTCCGTATCGACCGCATTTAAAACCACTCGTAATTGGGTAAGCCGGTAGGCATAAACATGTATCTATCCCTATGCAATGTCATTGGTCTGCGGCATTGGCATATTATCCTCGATGCGAGCAGTCTTTGTTCTTGCACATACTGCAAATGGTGAGAAAAATCGATTGCCTCCTGCACTTTGGTAGACTCCGTAGCTTTGTGCAACTGCGTCCCTTCTTTCTGCGCGGTTTGCTTGCTTACGGTTTGCAAGTGAAATAATTAAAATATTTATTCCCCAGGATTGTATGCGGCCCCTTAAAAACCAATCGGACAGCGAAATCACTTTGCATTCTCCGTCCCGTTCAAAAACCGACTTCATAGTTTCATGGTCTACTTCCTTAATTGCGTTACTGCTTCCTGTGGTCATTATTCGTTTTGTTCTGCGTCCTTTTCTCGATCACCCATCATTATCTTTGGACATTTTGGGGGACGACCTTGTCAGTGCGTTCCCACTTCCTATTGGTTGACAGTCTTCCCTTTGAGCTTTTTCCTCGTACCGCACACCCCAGCGGCTTCCACAAACTTTCTCCATATACCCACGCATTCAAAGGTGTGGAAACGTGTGCTATGCCAGTATGAGCAAACCATTGCCCTCGCAACCTGGTATACGCTGGCTGTTCCCTGAGACCTGGTTCCCTGCCGGTAGATGCGCGCGCCCCCCCTCTGAGTATACAGGTGGTGGGCATGACTGCCTAGCCATCATCCTCGTCCTTCTGGCCGCTGTTGTTATTGGTGAAAAATCCTGGTCAAGTGTATGTTGTGGACCGGGAGGTGTGGTGGCACGCCCAGTTGCGGGTTCGGCCGTGCCAGCCACCTGCGTCCTCCCCTGCTGCCGGTCTTCTTGACTCTGTATTGACACCAGGTCCAAGTGGAGAGAGGGGAGGAGGGAGTGCGATAGATGCTATGCAAGTCCACAATCACTGCAGACTAATTCACGCGTACGTCACCGTGTCTGCTGCACCATGTTCTGGAACACCCGGTGGACATCGTCGGACTCGACGGTCGAAAATTCCAGCTAGGTGTCTATAAGCGTCGTCACTACATGGGTATGGAAAAAAATTCAAAGCTCCGTTGTTACCTTGCTGAGGAATTAACGAAAGGAAAGTGTATGCCCAGAACAGGCCTACAATGCCGGAAATGTTCCAGAACCTATTTATTTATCGTCTCCAAAGTCGCTATTCTGAAATCCAAAGCTAACATGCGCTCAGTATTTCGATCTACTCCGCATTTCATATCGGTCTTCTTCGACACAAGTGTTCCACATGGTCTGTATTTTCTGTATCTTTTAAAGGGCTGGCCTTTTTTCTTCCAAATTACTGGCGGTTTCTGGCGGTGAAAGCTATCACTGTTCGAACAACCGCCCCAACCGTTATCGGTCCTGGCGGCACTTTTGCCGGTGAGAGGGGAGGGAATTTCGTTTTAGCTTAATGTTCAGGACGTGGTGCATGCCACGCATGTGCAGGGTAGGCTTGGAGGCGACTCAATTCCAATGTTCTGGTACTCTTTCTCATAGGCCTGAAGTCTGACTTATTACCCTTTCGCCTTCAGATCATGAGAGAAGGCATCAGACCAGAAGATCAGTAATGCATTTTTCAAAATTATACGACGTTCACACAGGCGTCCATTCGCAGATCTAGTTTTCTTTGGGCTGAAATTGTTATAGAGAGGAAGATTTTTATTTGACTGCAGTTATTTTGTGTGAACAAATTGCTCACTTGATCAGCCAAATAGTCCTCAGAGGTATTTCGTTGACACTTTCACTATAACTATATAAATCCCGATGGAGGGTGCATGATGTCATAAAAAGACGCGTTACGAAAAGGGCGCGTTAGAAGTGACAAAAAAGTGGACTGAAGTGAAATGAAAAAACTCTTTTATACTGTCGAAACGGCGAAATCGCCGTTCACATTTCAAGTACTTTATAACTGTGCATCCATATATTCATATTTCGAAGAAGAATGAGTCCTTTGGGAAAATGAACAATCTTTATTTCGTAAATTTTCGAGTCTCATTCCCCACCTCGTCTTCAGACGTGTAGTAAGTGTGAAGAAACAGTCAAAATTTAAACAATGCCGAAAAAAATCGATATTGCTCTGTCATGACTGAGGATGGGTTAATGCTGTGGACTGATGTCACGTCTTGATTGGCTATTACCTTTTCCATTTTTCTTCGAGACTTGTGTACATGGTATCAAGGTCGGTGCGTCGATTGATGCATGAATCATCAGAGTGAATGGCCTCTAGGAATTCTCGGCCTTTCTTATATGGGCAGTGTATTGTGGTCAAACCGGAAAATCCGCCTCTACACGCCTACATGAACACCAATCGGCAGTGAAGAGGCGGGACCACTTATCCCAAGTAGCCATGCATACTCTTGAAACTGGGCACAAATTCGCTTGGGATAAAACACGCATTGTCGGTTCCTGCCCATATAAGAAAGGCCGAGAATTCCTAGAGGCCATTCACTCTGATGATTCATGCATCAATCGACGCATCGACCTTGATACCATGTACACAAGTCTCGAAGAAAAATGGAAAAGGTAATAGCCAATCAAGACGTGACATCAGTCCACAGCATTAACCCATCCTCAGTCATGACAGAGCAATATCGATTTTTTTCGGCATTGTTTAAATTTTGACTGTTTCTTCACACTTACTACACGTCTGAAGACGAGGTGGGGAATGAGACTCGAAAATTTACGAAATAAAGATTGTTCATTTTCCCAAAGGACTCATTCTTCTTCGAATTATGTTTCTCGGGATGCCCATCTTCCAGTACATACGTATATATTCATATAGATGAATTGCGGTAAATCATTGAATGGAACACTATCACTGTTGATATATAAACAGATAAAGGAAAAGTACCTTTAAGGGAGGATGCAAAGTCTAGCAGCCATAATTTCGCAGAAAGAAGAGTAATTAAATTCTATGCTTTTGAACATTGCTACAACAAAGATTGGTCAAAAACGCTATTAATCGGGCATACAACAGGAATCTATCTTGGTAAGCACAAATAAGCTACATCAAAAAAGAAAATCATTTACCATTAGGTCTAGTAAGGTTCTGGTCTCGTCCTAGTAAATAAAAATGATTGCTTTAAGAGTTAAATAAATACTGTTTATCGAGACAAATTTCGGGACAGAGGTAGAGAATAATGACCAACATGGGGCCAGAGAAACCCATTTCCCAGGATGTTTTCAGAAAGTGAAACGAAAAGTTATCTTCATTGGGTAATATTCCGGATCATTTAAGCTAACTGACACAAGACACTAGGTCTTTTAGGCTTTCAAAAATTTATTACACCTGCCTCTCCATGCAGCCAGTACGGGCTACATACATTTCCACAAAATGACATAATGTACAGCAAAAACACTCAGGTAACCTCGACAAAAAATGGCGCTATACAACTTATGAAACGGTTTTCAGCCCGCAGATCCAATAAAAAAATGCTAACTGGAGTAGAAACAAAATATACTTCATAGAAATACCGTTTGTATTCGTTACTATTTGCCTCAAGAAAACTGTAAAGCAGCTAGGTGTTAAAGTGCTAAACATAATTTCCTAATTGGAGTAATGTCTTTTACCCCAGAGTAGCCGCGCCTTCGTAGCATGCTGATTACTGGATTGCAATTTTTGTGGATAATTTATCTGCTGAAACATCGAAAGATGCATCCCCCTGATTCCCTACTAACAACAGTCTTCAAGGGAAAGTTGGAGAAAAACGCACTTTACTTGATTTGTACGCGTCTCGATTTTCATTTACGACTCACGTGCAGGATTGTTTTAATAGCAGATGTAAGGCTTTATTGGAGGAGTCTCCCGAAAATGTTAAAAATGTTAAATCAGCGTCTAATCGCACTCTTATAAAATTAAGCATGAAGATAGTTTGCCCGTTTTGACGTCCTTCTAGGTAGGACACTTGTTGGAACAGTTAGTAGAAGTGAACTCTGCAAAAAACTTGTGCAGGACAATACACGTACTCATGTAAAGAAATGTAACTTGATTCGCCGTTCAGTTTTACTTGCTATAAGACAACATCGAAGACAAAGTGACCTGCATGCAAACTGTGGGAAAATGACTTAGTTAAACCGTTGGTGATGAAATACAGGTCAAAATGTCTGCTAAAAAGACGGGACTATTCATTTTCTTACCCCTTCAAAAATACCTAATCCGTGAACTCTTATAGCCTTGTCTGAAATCTGGTGTTGCCCATACGCACCCGGCGAGCAGGATAATGTGGGAGAAGTATCCTGCCTATCTTACGGCACGTAAAAGTTTACAGCTATTGTAATCGGGACATAGTTGATTGTCAATAGTCTTCTAGTCGACCACAACCAAACCTTACGAGTCGTATGTACGGTGCTGTCGAGATCCCCCAAAATGCTGCTTCAGCGGATTCTTGCGGTGCCGGAAGTGGTGTTTGTAAAGTTGACCAGACAAAACGTTAGCCCACAGAAGACATTTATACAAGCCCTCCAGGCCCCCTGACTCCTGCTCAGCCCATGCAATTATACGCATATCAGAACACACCGTGTTACAAAGATGACACGCAAGAACACTCCACCGACCATTTCCCTGCCCGTTTTCTTCTGGATTAGATTATACTTACTGCCCCTTGTATGGGCATGTCAAGGCGCTCTCAACTCTAGTCACTAGTCGTATTTAATTGCCCATTACAAATTATGTCTTTTATTTTTGTATAAGACTGACGTTAAATAGTCATTAAGCATGTTTGCTGGCGTCGAAATAGGCTCAAAATTAAAGGATCTGCATAAAAAATGGACCGTCCGTTGGCAAAAGTTATTTATTTGCGTTGAAAATTGTTTGTGTGCCAGAGTATCAGAACAGACCCTTTTAGTCCCGCTTTAATATAATCACATGTTTACGGTTCTAATAACTCAGCCGTAAAAGTCCTCTTGCCAGAGTGTTTTTCTTTCACGCCAGTAAAACAACAACAGAACAGAAATTAAATAAAACCGAATAATTTTGCATGGAATATCTGTAAGCTCTCGTCCCTGTAGTGTGGAGTTTCTTCCTCTGGCTTTGGCCTCTTGTGGTCACAGAGTCCATCATTTATTCGGCATATACAGATCTTCTAGTTAAAACTTTAATTTTTGCATCAATAATAGTTTCAGGTAAATTGATCGTCTTGCTGACTTCAGTGGGCCTTTCCTGATTTTAGAATAATCAATCGCGAAAACCCCACTTTATCAGTGGAAAATGCCATGAACGAACTCGTTCTTGCCTTTTGATTCTTGAGATTCTGAGATATTTGTTGGCGAATCACACACGGTTGCTCAGGTTTAACCTCGATCTTCCGCACTCCCTGCTTCCCTTAGGTGCGCGCCTCAGCTATCCGCCCCTAAAGACAGTCTTGCATACCCAAGCCGTTGGACCTTCCTAGAGCGACAAATGACTAGAGCTGAAGGCCGCAAAACAGTAGGTGCTGTCAGTGGCGGCTACATACTTGCTACAGCGCAGTCCATTGAGAACAGGAGTATCCTGTTCTGCTCCTGTTAAAACGCTTGTGAAACTAGTCCGGGAGGCTTGGGGATATAGTTTTTCAAGTTCACATAGATGTGCCATCGCTTGCAGTCGCTAAAGCTGCCTCGAAGCCAGATACACCCTTTATTTCCGGCCATAAATTTTCTGGATATATCTCTGGCATTCAGCTCACCGACTGTGATTTGCCGACAAAGTATGAAACAGGGCTCAAGCAGAGAATAGCAGTAGAATTTCAATCGCTAGTTATTTCCGTTTGCAAAGTGAGACCTCATCAAGGTTGGCCGACTGATATTCACCACGGCCCAAAGATGTTTAGTTTAGCTTCTATTCATCTTGGTCTTCTCTTTGCAATGATCACTTGTGAAACAGTGTAGGTGGCCTATAAAGCTTCTTTATGATTATTTTCAGAAGCTTCTTCGAAAGGCTTCTGCACGATTATGTTCAAAAGCTTCTGCATGATTATGTTCAATACAATTTTCACTTTAACGTAGGCACCACTAGCAGTCACCACAGACAACAGACTTATCACCAATTTTGTCAAATCTTCCGAGAATTTTTTTTTACATATACGATTGAGTTTGCAGAAATGCGCTTTGAGTGTGCAATGAGCCCGCAAGCAATGAGTCTGTATTTAAACTGCACTCCGTCTCAAGGATAACGTAATGCGCTTTAAATCTAAATCGAACTGGTGTGTGAGTAGCAGGCCGTCATTTCAATTGTATGTGCTCATTCAAACAGAAGGATATAGTAATTAATTTACCAAAATTCTAAATGTACTTCGTCCGCCATACATGTCCTTATCTTAGATAGACGCCATTTCAAATGGAACGATGCGAATTTTAAGTTTAATTAGCCTAGAAAATTCGTCAAAGTAGGAGAGGTTTCTTTAGAATAGAATAGACAATCCGGACAACTTAGCGATGACAACAACATCTGTAAATTGTTTACTAATTTCCGCTTCACACCCTGGGCCACGTTACACAGTCTGACTATTCACTGCAGATGTAGTGTTGGCATTTTTAAAGTTTTCAACAACACTGGGCAAACTACCAGAAAATAGTTATTAATGTACATGCTATGCTATGTGTAAAAGAACTAAAACAGTATCGGGATTACTTTTGATCGTTTTTCCCCTTCCTTTTATCATGATGCTCTCCAGATAGACTCCCTGCATACTGGCCTGCTCATTTACGTTCAGTGACTAGCCTCATGAAATGCTAGTCAAAATGCTGAAATACGTTTCCGATTAAGGAATATTTCCTAAGTAGGACTGTGATATTTACTATCTGGTAGTGCGATCCCGTAAAATCTCAGCGGTTTTGACTTTTAAATGCAATTTTTATCTACCGTCTGCAAACACTGTACTCGGTAAAAAAGACTACTAATGTGATATGCATTTTCTCCATCTGTTTGTGATGCCCTTATAAATTCAAATATATATTTACTAGGAGGCCTCCTGAAATATAATCTCTCATACCACTTAGGCAGCAAATCATGAATTTCTTTAGGTCATTATGAAAATACTGTGCGACGATCACAAAATGACGTAGCGAATAGGGACTATGTTGTATGCTTAATAAGGAGCATCACAAAACACAGATACGATGCTATTCAGATGGATATTGAACGGTCTCAAAAACTCTACCAATTAAAAACTTCGTTGAAAGCAGAACATATCCTATCTTTGATTATACAAAAACAAGAAATAATATTTAAGGAGCCTTTCCATTTAATATATCGAAATTAAGAAGGACATCAAAAGTGGACAGAAAAAATGAATATAAAATACAGTAGGTGGGCTAACCCATGAAATGTAAACAGAACTTCCGAAACGCGTCTTCGTTTCGAAAATATTAATCAAGCAAGGCTGTAAAACTGATCATCGTGCGGCAAAATTCTATAACAATTCAGTTACTTTATGATGCCGGCTTTCGGAGGAACTTTTTTCATACTGCAAGAAAAAACCATACTCCGCAAAGAGTGACTACTTAACTAGCACGCATTTTCCTCATTGATTTTCGATGCCCTTAAAAATGCACTTATATTTTACGGAAAAAATGCATAAAACTATTTAATCTGTTGCTCAGTTGGTATAAAATTAGGTCTTTTTTCAAGCTTATACTTAAAGGAAAGGCATAATTCGGTCTTCAAGGGCTTTTCCAATTCCCGAATAATTTGAATCTCGAATTGCCGTCACACCTGCATTCAGGGCCTCCAAACTACAAACTATATTTTTGCTTGCGCAAAACCGCATATTTCTCTGTGATATTAAAAGGAAACCATATGGGGTTCTTAAAATTTAACAGTAGACTTGAGCCATATTGTTAAGTTTATAGGCTAAATTGGCAAGTGCGAATACATGATGTATTATGAACGGCCATTTCATCGTATTAAAAAATCTCACAAGTGGAACCTTTTTAAAACACAATTATACCCTTTATTCGAGTATAAATCTGGAGGGATACGTAATTTTCTACCGAATGAGCAAAAGAATGAATAGCTCTTATAATGTTTTCTATAAAATATTATTTCATTTTTAAAAACATCGAAAATCAGTGAGAAAAATGTATGCTACGTATATAGTCATTATTTACAGAGGATGGTTTTTGCATGCAGTTGAAAAGATGTTTCTTCGAGAGCTGGCATCATGAGGTAACTGGATTATTATATATTTATGTTACATGATGATTAGTTTTGCAACCCTGCTTATTTAATCTTTTCGAAACGAAAACGCCTTCCGGAATTTCTGTTGAAATTTAATGAGTTAGCCCATCTACTGTAAATGGTCGTTTTTTGCCCCAGTGCAGTTTTCGCTGGCGTCTGGAAAAGATTGCATTCAGTAGTTAACACCCTGGCCTACCAAAACTTTACGCGATAACATTGCAACATAGTCAATAACACAGCCCCACTTAAGATATTTTTCCCATTTGGAAACGCATTTCAGAATTTCGGCCATCATTTGATGAGATGTGTAACTGAATGCATTTCCACAGAACCAACAGCATATGTTTTGTTAACCAGCGTTTCGTCTACAGAACGGGAGAAAACTTGTTGACATGGTTGGAGCAAGAGTTTACGGAGGCCACAGACGGCTAATTCCGATAAAAATCCAATTAGTTTTCTCATATGTGCGGAATTCATAAAACATCTACAAAAACGTCTACATTTAATGTCAAGGTCAATTGCAACTATAATTTTTAAGGCAACCCTGTGTGGGCAGAGAAATTTCCTGGAACGTTGCGTCAGTCATGTTTCAAGGCCGACTGCCTGCTCTCAACGCGCAACTTTGAAACTGAATAGACCTTATGATGATTTTTTTCAGCCTCGTAGTTGTTCAAGCCTAGTTTACAAGCAACTAAAGTCGCATGTCTGCGTCGCAGATTATTTACCCACTTCTGGTCTAAGAAATACTGCTTGAAACGCGCATTGAAATACATGACGCCAAATTATCCCTTTAAACATCTTTATGCCTTTTTTAATCTAAACTCCCTTTGCCCACTAGACTGCGCAGCATCGATTTACCAGGGTGTTTGAGAGAATTTGGAGAACCAACTATGTAGAAAGAGTTGTAATTATCTGCGATACATAGATATTACGGGATTAAGTTCCGCAGTGAAATGTGCCATGGCAGTTTTCCTAGCGTCTTATCTAAGGCTGTTTAGCGAAAAATGAAGTCTTCTCATCATCTGTTCTGAGTCATGTCATAAATATTTTTCTATGGTAGCATTTGGTCGGATTATGGGTTTTTGCATTCCTTATTTTCGACTGTTTCATGCGCTGCCTTACAAATGCGGTAACCAGGTGCCAGAAGCATAGTCCATTCTTATCGTTATTTTCAATTTTTACTGGGTTCTTGTGAGTTGGAATAAAACAGTTGGGGAAGCATCCAAGATCTTCACAAAAATAAACGAATGTCTCAGGACGTTATCGGGTAAACGTTAAGTACTTTAATAAAAATGCCATTTTTGGGTTTAACCTGCCCAATAACCGTAAAGCGGAGTCGTCAGCCGATTTTCGCACTTGATGGCAACACCTAAGACCTCCTATCTTCTCCCATAGTGCTGTCGTGATCTGACATTTTATACTGTTTTGCGATTTTAATGAATTTCTTCAAAAAGACTAGTCGGGCTAAAATATAAAGTTATCTGTGCCCTCGTTTGGCGGACAATATGGATTGTATTCACTATTTTTGAAGTTTAAAATCTCCAAAAACTGATATAGAAGGTTATACTTGCTTATCATTGTGCGTTTTTAATATGCATATAATCGAACAGAAACAATTTGAAATGTCACATAAGAAGTGCTTGAGGGGCGATGTTAATATAATCAGCATGCGTTGCCAATTTACGTTTAACTTACCACGACCTCGTCGCCCATAGACTGGCACCTTTCATGTCTCCCCAGCCTATGTGGGGGACCTAAATTGTGGTTGTCAACCTGGCCGGCACGCGGTGGGCACCGTTGGGCTTGTGCTTGAGGAGACGTAAGTTAAGAAGCCACCGATTGAGAAAACCAGATCTTTGGCGCTCGGAAAAACCCATGGGCAGTTAAAAAGCCCTCGGGATAGCGCTAATAACCTGGACCCAATGCTTTAAATCTGGGCTGAACGACGACTAGCAAAACAACGACAAGTGCCTGGTTATAGAAGCCTGGGTCGAATATCGGATAAATCATCAATGGACTGGGGTTATAAGGACATATAAAGGCAGCGAACTGAGCCTACAAAATGGCACCGCCAGTATGCGTGGCTGGGACGTTATTTTTTCACATACATGAGATTCGGTATAGTGTGATTTGTAGACTCAACAGGTGATAAAAGGACCATGAGCCACTTATACATGAAAGCTGCAGCTTGCGGAACTGTTTTTGGGGAACGGATTGCTGTTTATAACAACGGACTTCGGTCATAAAATAATTAATAAAGAAAGGGTTGATTGGGGAGAAAAAAAAGATTGTTTATGTTCTCTTCGTCACTCGTGGAACCCCTGCTGTCATGCAGGCCATGCCGACATAGAGCGCAGCTTACAGTGGTCACGGCAAAGTTGTCGGATCAAGGTATTCTTTCCTTAACCACGGGTTGCCAGAAGATCAGGTACAATTTCCCGATGGCCAAAGTGAAGCGAAGTTCGTTCCTTTAAAAGTTGCCGACAAACTTTCACATTCGAGTTCACCTTAGCAGGAATGTGATTTTCGACATGCGTACTGACATAACTAAACCACAAGCAACCACTAGTGTTCCGAGTATCTGGGTTGCTGGTCCTAGCTGTCAAATTACCTCATGTCTCGATCTTCAGGGATTTCAGAACTTCAAACGGGGTTATTTAATATTCTTCAGGGGAGCATAGATCTGGAAAAAATAATATAACCATTAACATTCAAATTAACAGAAGCCAGCGGTCTCCATAATTAATTTTCTATAGCAAAGCGGTTAGGACCGGCAAATTATATTCAGGTGGCAAAGACATCTAAATTAAGAGCAAACACGAAGCTCGGTAAATGTCAGGCAGTGGGGTTTGTACGCAGAACACTTCCGACGAAGAGCGCCGGAAGGGATGCTATTAAGTGGCGAGATCTTTTTGTCTTAAGAATTTGTACTCATTTAGGAATTGATTGGCAACCTCTTGAGACAGCTACACAATAAATGGATAATAAAACAGAAAAATAAATCTTAGAAACTGCATCTCCATTTTTAGCAATGCATGCCAGCGTGATGGCATTAAATTTTCCCTTTTCAATTTTTGGACCAATGCCTTAGAAATCTACTGATAAATATTGATGTTTTCGTCAGATTTTCGACCACAGCTACCTTACACAGGCCAGATTGTCAGTTCAATTAGAAAATGTTGTTATGAACGATCTCCTGATGATGCGGTGGTTGGTTATCTCAGGATACTTAATATGCTGACACTGCCTACAAGTCGCAATGGTTAATACGTATAAAGGCAAAAGAATTCTGCACACACCCCGAAACAGACCATTAAACAGGCATTTCCAGCACCAGAACAATTCACTTCATTGTTTTCATCATTATTTGGTGGCACGAAATCCCTCTATTTAAGTGCAGATCGGCCGGCGGTATGGTACAGTGAAAATATAATATGTGGCAAATAAATAGATGGGAAAAGTTTGCAAAACTGACTGAAAGAATTACGGAAAACGCCGGAAAACCTTAAGGCTAAACAAGATTTACATTAACTCGAGAAAAGTTCATCCAGTTCATTAAGGAAGCATAGGGTCAAACCAAATTTTTTCGAATCCCCAGCCTAACTGGGTATAGTGAAGTGTTTTCATAATAACGAATTAGGAGTTACGGCATCTCAACTTTTAAGACTTATAAGGATTCAGCAGGAACTAGAACCATGGACATAGTTCCTTCGGTTTTCAAGTCTAGGAGAGCTGGTTGGCTAGGCTATCAAGAAAGCAAACGCCTTTTGCCGATTTCATAAGAAGCCCTCACCACAACAAGCAGCATCGGATCGTGGTATAAAACGATGGCGTTGAATGTCCAGAAGTGCTTTTTATTTCAGATAAGTACAGGAACATCCATAACACTGCACGGAGTGTCCTCTTCTTTGTTTTAAACCACAGGGTTCAACTCCACGTATTGCCAATAGTCGAGCGAGCACTATGCGTCCAAGTGGTACGTGGATTGAAAAAAGCAAATAGAAGTCATATGAGCAATATCACATTGTTCATTACGTTTCATAAGACTTTAAGTTTTCAAGTTAGTCGGAACGTACAGAGTTTTTAACTGACGAATGAGACAAAAAAAGTATCTGTGGGTATGTGTGCCCAATGGTTCGAACGGTAATTTGAACTTAGATGCAAGCCACGATTTTTCCCTTACGGATTCAAGGATAATATTCCAGCTCACCGTCGGAGCATAACGAATGTTACAAGAAAAATGAACTCATAGTTATCATAATTTAAATGAACATAATTTGGCTTTGACTACCAAACTTGAAATTGCGGCTGTCTAATCAAACGGGAACACCTAAAGCTGACACTTGAGACGCTACAAATATACTTTCCCTGTCGCCCAGGAGTGTTCTCTATTCGGGTGCGTACGCGCAACCAATTAAAATAATTATTCTGTTCCGTTCTTGTTTGTCTTCCTCTTTAAGAGTCTTTGTGGAAAACTTGTTTACAGAACCACGAACTCCCAACAAGAGAGATGAGGTTAGCTGTTAAGGCACCTTTTAAAGCTGCGGTAAAGCTTCTCTCAGCTTATTTCGCTCTCAACTCTCCTGCAGTCAAAAAGTTACATCCTGCCTGTTTATTAACTGTCTAGTTAAGCTGGCAAACATAAAAATAAGCCGAATTTAAGTTAGTCGCATAATCACGCATAAGCAAAGCTTCAAGACTTCGAGCACATGATTGGATTACGCCGGACCGGACGAGTCTGCCGAAGACCCATTCCGGCGTCGGTAATCTGATTGTCACGCTGTTCTACCACCCGGGGCGGGGCTGTTGTGGTTAGTTTAATCAAATAAGCATACCCCCTCGATGCCTTATGACGGTAGCGCTTTTGTTGGCCGATGGAAATGCAGAATTAAATTTGTCGAATTTTTTTATTCCTTAGTTTCACCCCTTATTGTTACGTTTTCCGGTTTTTTTTCCAAGTTTTCCTACCGTCCAACTCGAAATATTCGCCTTTCGACATGAATTAGCTCCCAAAAGAATTATCTACGACAGGTGTATAAGCAAATTTAACGAGGTCTAAAAACATAGGCACAGTGACTTAGTCCTTTAAAGTGTGTTAGCACTTGCCTAGCAAGTGCGCTATTTGACGCTAAGGTTTGATCCAGCACAGATGGGAACAAAAGCCAGTGATCAAAGGCTCTCATTGGATCCCATCCTTTAATAATTTTCATGTCCTTTAGCTTTTTGGTCTTCATCTCTAATGGAAACTGACTGGTCATAGAAGTAAAATTACTAATGAATTCTGCGATCATAGAGGCCGCGAAACAGAAGGATATGGATTCGTATATGTTCTATGACCGTTTGGTGGATAAGGTTGACGCCCACAATCAGCAACTACATATGTAGAATTATCTGAGAACCAGACCTTTCAGTCCTCCCGCTCTGATATGGACTCTGAAATTCCAAACTGCGTTAACGATATGCTGCCAAAAGAATGGTTCTGATCCGCTGAGGAAAAGTAAATAGGTCTTTTAACTGATCAAAGGCGCTTGTGGAGCTCCGCATCATTGATTACCCGGTGGTCCTTCAGGTGGGTTGGATGAGGGTAAAATGTGCCCGAGAAAACAATGGGGATTTACCTGTGATTTTAGCTTTAGGTCAGAGAACTTTTCTAGATTCAACCTCCCATTCTTTTCCCCCGCTCATCATTTTAACCAGGACGATGAACGGCTGACGACGGTGCCATATCGGACCATGTATTTGAGTCGTCTAAGTCTGCAACACACGTATCGTTTTATCGATCCACCTTAACGAAGCATTATTAATCGGAGCATAGTTACTTAACTGCCAATTCTGAAAAAAGTACTTGTACTATTTTCCGGCGCTTCGTAGAAATTTCTTGAGAACTACCTTCATTACGGAAAAATACGGTCGCAAACGATCGGTTTCACCCCCTTCTCCCCCACTTGGCCGAATCATTTAACGTGGCAAGTCAAAACCAGAGCGGGAGGCGTTGAAATCAAAGGAAGTTACCAATAAGGAATTTCGGTTTCATTTATGCATGCCGCGCGTGTTTCAGGCCCCCAGTTTGAATGAATCGGCGTTCACGCACCGGCATCATACAGCGACTAGGGTTCCCGGCAGACCATAGTAAGAAGAAACGTTTACAGTCGAATGGGGCTACACACAGAACTAGGCAGATGTCCCACCTCCCAAGTATTTGAGAAGTCCGCCCTCTGAATAAAGTGCTGACATATCGCAACTTTAGTCATCCTTTCATGCTGTGTGTGCCCAACATGCAGAGGAACACTAGTCCATATTCTTAGTAGAAATCGGCATTTTTTGTCACCGCGTTACGGAGAAGTGTTTTTTGTTTTCTCTTCTTGATACTGCCCAATCGTGCACCTATTTTTTCTTCTGTTGCCGTCAAGTCCTATTATTTTGTCTTTGCATGCAATAACTTTGCATGACCCCCATATTAGTGATTGGGCTGGGCACGGATATATGGACCCCTCTATTAGAGGTGGACCTGCGTCGAAATCTGAGGGCATATGTGTGGGTTTACGGAGGTTGTCATTATATTGTGGTACTTGGTGTCTGGGTTAGGGTCGAAGTTAAAACGCAGGAATAGTTACCCTCAAGAAATTTAGTGCAAGACCACCCGAATTGTGGTACTTTTTACATTCCTTTATTAGACCACTCAATGCTATTCCAGTTACTGTGTACAACATGTACTTTACTGTGTCTCGTTAGAAGGCAGGACTGAGGTAGTTGCGGTAGGAGTATGTCTTACTGTAAAAAATCCACTTTAAAATCCACTCTGCGTCCCATCAGTACGGCAATAGATCACGTGACATGCAGCGATTGAAATACCGGCGTAAGTTGCGTTGTTTTGATTGTCGCCCCTACATTCTATCAACGTCTCCAATAGGCAGCTCCTCAGCCCTCTCCAGCCACATGCAAGTTTTCTTGTGGCACTCGGAAAAGAGAACTGATGACTGGAAGAGTGATTGTGTTTACCTAAAACTTCGGGCTCCTGTTCGAACCCATTATTAAAGGTAGGAATAGTTAAGAGGCAATGCTGGTACTCTAAGTAACCGCATATTCCGATAAGGGAGGTCCCTTCAATATTTCTTCTCACTTAATCTAGTAGCCTGCTGACCAAATCACGCAAATCTGCCTTAACAAACTTGATATTGGGAACGCAAATGAATGCCATAATTTCATCCGCATGACGAAGAGGAAAGAGCCATTTTTAAATAATGGATCTGTAGTAAAGAGTAACTTGTCTAGTTTTAGTTTGCCTGATATACGTTGCATTTATGGTTTATAAAATTCCAGATTTTCGTCTTACATATATATGTGAACGTCATCTTAACCAACAATGTCTAACGGATGCGATGAAAAACAACTCAAAGTTAATCGGGAAAGCCCAGCGATCACTTGAAAAGTTGTTTACTTACACATACACATAAAATCGGCAGGAAGACACTTCCTCAAGCCATGGCTCAAGCTTATGACTGCCGTCATACTTCTTCATTTAACTAAATTAGCACTTGTGCTGCTTTTTTCTTTAACTGAAAAGGGAACTAAACACGCTTGCCTAACACGAATTTAAGGATTTACGAACAAAATAGTGACCAAATTATCTGAGAACGGTCAGAACGAGTAGGGCTAGAATTTGATGACTCAGATACTGTTTTAATGAATCAAGAACAAGAGACAGAATCACCGAATTACGTTGAAGTATAAGAATTTGTCAATGGGATTGCTAATAACGACAAATCAGAAGGAAGTTGTAAAGTATTTTGAATATTCATCAGTAAAGCATGACTTGAACTGATTGTTCTTGGTTCTGCATACGGACGTTAGTAGAGGTTAGTTTGGGGCCAGCCCGATTTCTAAGCCCCAACCGCCTTACCATTTGCCATGCATCATATCCCGGCAATATTGGTGCCGATTGCGAACTGAAAAACGGGATCTGTCTCTGGGTTGGGGAGAACAATGAGGGATAATCGGTCTGTTAACTTCTGTTGATCTTACTCGAGCTCAGTCTCATAAACTAATACTGACTAGTCACCCTTTTAAGTACTAATAAAGATTGTATAAAGCAATCCCACCTCGACTGCCGTTGTTGCGCTTCAAAAGCTCTCGCTCCTAGAAGCGAAAATTAAAAACCGTATATTTCATATTTATTGTCTGTATATTTGAAGCCATTATAAGCATTTTCCCACAGTTTTGCGGCATAAATCTTTTCCATTCTCTTAGAGGTTAGGTAGGATACGTTGAATGTATGTATGTAAACACACTGTTTTTAGCCGACTGTGGACTAATAGAAATCATTGTCATATCGTAATTTTTTACTTTCAACCAATGAATTAATTTAATAATTAACACGGCCTTAAGCTTATTGCAATGGTGCATATTATAAGAAGATATAGTCAGTAGTGTCCAGTGTAGGACAGCAACTGGGCAAACTAACGGAGAAAGGATGTATCAGAAACAAAAAGGTCCATTGACCGCAGAAATCCGCAAACCGACGAAAATCCACTATGCATATTTATAAATGTTTGCATATAAAATCCGCGATAGAGTGAAACCGCGAAAGTCGAAACAAGGTATGACAAGGGATCACTCTAGTGCAAAAACCAAGCTTACATCTCAAGTATGCACTCCCCTTGTCTTGCTCTAGATGTGGGAACATAAGTGCAGAAGTGCACTTTGAAGTGACAGGTCCTGCCTGAGTGCTTTTCGACCGGCGAAAGTTAAGTCCACAAGTCTGAGGGCAATTGACGCCTACCCGACAGAGAAAGAGACTTGTGGGACGAGCAGTCCCTTGTAGAGGCAGGCGCCAAGACGTGTTGGGGCGTTTGCCACTCGAACAGGCTAGATCTGCAGAGCTAGGCTCGTAGGCGCAGCCACCCCTCCCCCCGTACTCATGATCTCGGCATCCACCTTACTCGCCGGAGAAGGGCTTTAAGTGGACAGCGGAGTGCGATAGCGTCCATTTGTACTTATTGACCAGAACCGTTATTTAGAGCAATGCCAATGCAGGGGGCAGCCGATGGCGTACACTTGACTGAGAATGAGGTGGAGAAGCGGCCAGACTTGAAAGCCCGAATTCCTTCCCGCCGACTGAGAGGCTGTGCTCGAATTACCTGAAGAAGTGGGGAGTCAAAAGTGCGAAAAATTCTGGAGACTGCATTTCAGTTCGCACGAATTAACCCACTGTCAGTCTCTCCCTAAATGTACTGGTTAGTTTCATCTGTTGAACCTGACCGTTGACTAAACTCTACTTTTGTTGCCTAAACGCATTCTTATTACACCCGGTCTGTAGAGCGTCGCAAATAAAAAATTTACTTGTCCTGAACCATTAAAAACTCTTGATCACGGCGCGTTCCACCAATTATAACCTAGCTATTTTATGGAAAACATGCGTGTCTTACTTGTGCATAAATAGATTGAGCCTATTACTGAAGAAGTTTATAATATTCACAGAAAGGTTATTGTAACTAACTTAACACCACCTCGTGTCAGTGATATCTTTGTGCTCTTTCTCTGCAAACCGATTTCTAGTTGTTGCCAAACTACTTGCAGTTAATAAATATTAGGCAGTCATTCCACTGTGGCTGATGGACTCCGGCCCAAGTATTCAAACAGCAAATTTCGGTCTGTAAATATAGACCTAAGTATAAGCTGACCTACTTCAAGTTCAAAGTTAATTTCTGAGGAAATCAAAAAGCAACAAATTATAAGCTGGAGTATCTACCAGAAAGCAGACGGGAAATGCCGAGGAACCCACTGAAGAGCCCGAACCCTCGCAGCTGCGGCATGCAGTGGCAGAATATCAACGAAACACGCGTGTCTGGGCTTTTAACTAGAACCTGTGTTGTTAGTATGGTATCATCTAACGCTAAAATATTTCCAATACAACCCTAACAGGCAACGGTTTTTTGCACCAACTTGTATATTTTCAATGACACACCTCAGTGTGCTCTCACTTCTGCGAACTGCGGTTCATCGTACCGATTTCGTAAAACTCCTCTGTGTAATTGTCGGTGCGTCCATATTGTCTATTTTACATGGGGCACAAAGGCTCGATTGCACCTGCGATAAGTGCCCTGAAATGGATTTCTAGATAAACATTTTAATGATCGATTTAAGAATTCAAACCGGTCATGTTATCTTATTTTAAGGACAAAAGAACAAAAGAGTCACATGTGATAATACTGAAGCGGTAGTCTCTTCGATCTGATGCAATCAAAAAAGAGGCTTTTCAGAACGAGCCATGTGCCCTAGTTGCTATTGTGACATGAGATTTTACGTCCTAGCGTTAGTTCAGATAGAAGTGTGAAGACTTAAAAACGTATGCGTCTTGGGGAATTAGCCGACTGTGGACTAATAGAAATCATTGTCATATCGTATTTTTTTATTTTCAACCAACTGTGAAAACCTCAAGGACCTTGGTGGGATCCGAACCAACGACAGTACAGCCAGCAGTTTGGCCACCTAAACTACGAGACCCCACTGGTAGCCGTGAGGTTAACCGCACGCGTCCAGCTGACCGAAACTTTGGTTCGGCATGGGTTCGAATCGCACCGAGGTTGCCGAGCTTTTCGCAGATGGGTAAAAATAAATTATTTAAAATCTGCCCAAACACATATGGTGATTGTCACTTTGTGCCACCGGATATTCTTGTTCGGCAACACACAGCAAGCTGAGCATAACAAATGGCAAATAGTTATCGTTTAAAGTTCCCTCAAGATTAAAAAGTCGAAAATATGATGGGTGGTAACCATAGTCATTAAATGAGCGCATATCATCAAGTAAAGCATTGAAATGCTGTGCAGAAAAGAAATGCAGAAAAGAGGAGTGACACAAATTGGGAAATGCTGACTAGGGTAAGGAGCTTTCTCAAAGTAAAAATACAAAGCACGATTAAACAAAAGAGAAAACGCGATTAATTATTTTGTGATCTAGGCCTAAATACGTAGCTGGCAGATTCAGTGATAAGTGACTTGCATGTATCGCATATCGTGGAAACTTTTAAGAGAAAATCAGCCAAGACAATCTCACGCCAAGATCATCAGTGAAGTAAATTTTACCCATCTGTTTAGCTAACAGTCTAGTAGCAGCTTTGAAATCTTGACATTGGAACTAGCTTTGTTGCCCTACAGGACCGTGAACCACTCTAGTAAAATGCCCGTTAGTTAAGTAATACGCCTTTATTTCTTCCATGATCGATGTCCATGATATTCATGTTTTGCGAAGTCACGCATAAAATGCACTTTTATTTGTTGACATTAAAAAGCTCACCCTTATAAAACATAACCTGTTCAGAAAAATCGCTGTTCCGTTTTAACACGGTCTTGTGCATCCTGAATATTTGAAATACATGTACTCCTTCCAGTTGTTTCTATAGGTCACAATCCACAAAATATGCCTCCTTTCGGAAAGCAGACGATGCAACCCATCGGAATCGCTTAAGAGGACTCATAGATCAAGGAAAGTATAATAATACGTGTGGATCAAACTGTATATCGTTTAAGCAACACAGACAAACCTGAAGATGATAGGTTTCATAAAAAAATAATTTGAGCATCTATAATTTTTCGTTACCGAGAGCTTCTCATTCGGCTTTTTTCTCGAAGAAAGTGTTGTATGAAAAATGGTTTCCAGAAGGTGAAATTACAATATATCTTGCTATATACTTATCGTGAAATGGGACATAATTCATAGGAAAACGGAAAATAAGTGAGGCATTCGTAGAGTTCTTGCGCAAGGACGTTTCCAAGCGTAATCTATACATGTGTCTAAACAAAGCTCAGTCATATGCCGACATACCATCGTATACGTTTGGGATGGTGTCCGACTTTTGATCTAACCGCCGAACTACCAGTACAGTTTCTGACCAACTGACCAACAGCTTTCGGTTAGTCTTTTCAATGTAAATACCGGCGTTGCAGTTTCATTGGGACTGGTAAATCACAACTGGCGTATCCGCCTTGGGAATGGGTTCTTTAGTCGTACAGTCTGTCGGCAGACTGTCGAATTGGGTTTCCGTACGACACCTATTCCGAGAAGCGCAAGAGATCCAGCCGCGGATCTAGGGCTACCTTTTATATCAGTATCAGTTTATTAAGGGAAATATAGGCAAGCGCCTTTGAATTCCCTCTTGGTTACAAGTCGTCGGAGAAAAACATTGATAAATGGGAAGGTGAAATATGGGAAGGTATATATGTGTTCTGTCATGGTTGGGTTTGTTTGGACTCCGGCTTTGCTTTCTGCTCCACTGAATGACTTCATTGTTGCCTGCGACTTCGGAATAATTCATATAGCGTTTGTTCTCAGCAAACTTGATGACAGGCGTAGTACAATAAGTCCTTAATCATTGGCATGGCGTGCGTATACAGCCTAGTTTTTGTCGCTGCGGGCGGTTACTACTGCCAATCAACCCTTTCAGGATGTTTATCGGTTACTGATGTAATGCTTATACCACTTGATTGTTGGGTGTACAACAGAAGAGGTCATCCTGGAAGTGAAATCCTCTTTTAGTTATTCTCATTTTAAATTGCAGGTCAGGATTAATTCGGTTTATTCGTTCTTTACAACATTGAATTTTGTTCTCGTAAGTGCTCACAGAGCTAGCGATGTAGTTCACAGAAAATTCAAATTTTCCAATCTTGAGTACTCGTCTTTTGAAACTTTAAATAATCTCCCCCGTAATAAGCTCGAAGTTTGTCCGACCCACTGGAATGACCCCGCTTTGCAAACAAATCTGTCAATTGCATCGAAATTGCAAATGCCGAACAGGTTGCAAGTCACACTTGCTACTTTGTACTTTGAAGTTCATTCTTAAGCCTACGACGGCAGCTGAATAACGACCACCAGCATATGCCAAAGGGTGTGTATGTCCGTCGCGTGATGGTTAATAAGCCTGAAATGGACGCTCCAGTCTCCTTTGCTTTTGTCGGCACTCCCTTCAACATCTATCAGTGTCTATCGTAGCATAATCTACGGGCCTATTCACTAGATAAAACTTTCACTATGGACTGCTTACATGTCCTCGACAGGACAACGAATAGGAACGCAAGGTAGTATAGGCGGGTTATGTAGCCCCACCTGATAGACACAATACTGTTGGGGTTGAGATTATGGGTTACGTTTAGGGGTTTTGGTTAGAGGTTAGAGTTAGGGGTTAGGGTAACGATCAAAGAACGTATTTCTAAACCCCTCAGTAGATGTGCTAACTCACGAAATGTCAACCAAAATTTCGAAGTGCGTTCTCGTTTCCAAAAGATAAATTAAGTAGTGTTGTAAAACTAATCATGATGCGGCATAAATCTATAATGATTCAGTTACTGCAAGGTGTCCGCTTTCGAAATAACTTCTTTTTGCCTGCATGCAAGATCTATACTCGGCAAAAAATGACTACTTAAGTAGCATGCAATTTTCTCATTGATTTTCGATGCCCTTGAAAATTTAATTATATTTCATGGAAAACATGCATAAAAATATTCATTCTTTAACTTATTCGGTAGAAAATCACGTCTTCTTCCAATTTCATACTCAAAAAAGAGTATAGTTCGGTTTTAAAAAGTTTCTAATTGCGAGACTTTTTAATGCTGTTAAATGGCCGTTCATGAAACGTCATGTATCTTCATTTACGGATGTGGCTTGTAAAGTTAACAATATTGCTCAAATCCACTGTCTAATTTTATGAACCTCATATGGTCTTCTCTTAAAACCGTAGAGAAATGCACGCAATATTATTAACTTCACAGGCCACATTCGTAAATGCAGATACATGACGTTTAATGAACGGCCATTTAACGGCATTAAAAAATCTCACAATTAGAAACTTTTTTAAAACCGAATTATACTCTTTTTGAGTATGAAATTGGAAGAAGACGTGATTTTCTACCGAATAAGTATAAGAATGAATATTTTTATGCATGTTTTCCATGAAATATAATTAAATTTTCAAAGGCATCGAAAATCAATGAGAAAATTACATCCTACTTAAGCAGTCATTTTTTGCAGAGTATAGATCTTGAATGCAGCCAAAAATAAGTGCTTTCGAAAGCGGACACCTTGCAGTAACTGGATCATTATAGATTTATGCCGCTTCATGATTAGTTTTACAACACTACTTAATTTATCTTTTGGAAACGAGAACGCATTTCGAAATTTTGGTTGACATTTCATGAGTTAGCACCTCAACTGTACAACCACGCATTCCAGTAGCTATTCTTTTGTACACAACCACTTAACCTCGTTGCCTGTGCGTTCCCCGGCCTCACCTGTAAAAACCCCTATTACCACCGGCCCCGTATTACAGGTGGCTGGGTGTTATTTACTTCCGTTGAGGCTGCATAACCACATCTGACCCTACATTCCAGGAAAAGTATTGTAGGCTAGGATTAGCACTGGGGTTAAAGTTGCTTTTAGAATTACGGCACGGGTATGCGTAAGAATTTATTGCAAGACCACAGGTGATATGGAGGCGTTCTTATTTCCCTTATCCTCCTGGAGACGGATATAATATATCCTCATCACTTCACTACCTTAATCTGGAAAAGGTCATTGTTTTATCACAGAAGCCTACGCTGCATACAGAAACGAAAAGGTAATTGATGGCTTACCCATATAGTCCTGTAACGATGACTTTCAATTTCCCTCATTAGTTTAAGACGTTGTCATATTATTCTCTTTGAAATGTGACTCAACACAAGTATGGAAACACTGAAAACAAACATTTGTGCTGAAACTGTGATGTGGGCATTTTAAACGTACACAAGTGTGGAACATGTAGCTCGTCTTACAGATAGCAACTTCCTCATGAGTACACTGAGACATTTTGTGTCTAGCTTGCTTAGATGCATTGGGACAAATATATATTCCTTCTTTGTTGAACAAACGTCCTCTTGCGATTACTGAAAAAGGACAATGGGAACTTGCGCTGCAAGTTCTGGCTTTTTAGCTGTCGTCAGTAAGCCTTAGCCGACCCCAGGTATATGGGGCATCCAAGGCTCGAACTCACGTTTTTTAGTTATTATACGTGAGTTAGACCAATGCTCTAAGCGAAAATCCACGAGCTTGTTGTTCGGATGGTTGTGATCGGACAAATTGACGATAATCGTAATACGTTCACCAATCGGATTACGAAACACGCTCGTCCCGCTGCACCTTGGTGATGGGTCGAAAGCCCCATAGACTGCCGCACAGCGACCAGTGAATAGGCAGAATAACCCTGCTGACAAAGGCAAATGAGACCAAAATTATCACTTCTGGCTCATTAACCGTCGTCAACCAGTCATGCGCCTGTTTTTATAGGTAATGTTATTCTGCTCCCATTACGTGCCGCTGTGCGGCTGCTGGTCGAGTTCGAGAGAAAGCCCGTAAGATACAACTGGACGAATGACTTCAGTAACACGATCGGTTAGCGCATTTTTACCATTGTATATACCCGATCGCAATCGACAGGACAACGGTTTTATTTCAAAAACATTGGTCATATTCAAATTTCAAAGATTTTCTTTCTAATATGCCTTATTTCCTCGGCCTTAGAACCCCTGGGAATATTAGCAAATTCTTAAAAGCCAACAATAAACCAGCTCAACAGAACATTAAAGGTTCAGGAATCAACTTGTGTAGACGGGTTAAAGTTATAATTCTCGTGACTGTCGATCGTACTGAATTCACACAGGTGGCGTGATTGGATTAAGATAACCTACTGCTACCGGCGGTCGGGATATTACCCGCTGAACTCCACTCAACACGAAAGCAAATTTGCTGTTGCCTCTATGTCGATCAAAAGTAACAATTTCCTTGGGGTCATCAGTTCGGGTGGCTTTCAATGTCAATCTTCTTGTGGCTTATCAAGCCCCAACCTAGTGCCAACCTAGCCCCACTTGTGCTTTTGACCAAGCTAGTTCGCAGCATCTCGTAACGGGTTGTCCAACTGTTGCAAACGCAATTTGTGGTCCTCCGATCAAAAATAGATACGTTGGCTGCTGATGATTACCTTCGTTTGCCACCCCAATACACCAGGAGTCAAAAGTGATAATGACATAAATTCTTCATTTCTACTGTTTATCTAGAGCTGGATGTATTTTGATCCGTCTGTTTGTTAACCATTTTAGCACCTCGAAGGCATGCCTGCCCAAAGCCACATAACTTGAAGGCAAAACCTTAGGTTAGTACATAGAAGGTTGTTTTGGGCACCTACACCCCTAGAACGAAGTAGCTAGTGCCAAGAAATGAGCGAGAGAGTATGTTTATATATTAATTCGCGTTGCTATAAAGTTGCATACTCCTGACAGCATCGAGCACTCTGTTTCAACTTTCGATCCCCTTAAATCAGTTTTGCCAAATTGTCGCTGAAGAAAGCAAGGCATCATCAAATTCGTTGTTTTTTAAAATTTTAATTCCGAGATATCACCAAAAGCATCTTGTCAAAAAGCAGAATTTTGTCGATGGTAATTAGCTTTTCGGCCGTGACGCGATAGGAAACTGTGATGGTGTGCAAAAGAAAACTGGGCGTTTTACGTTTTCGTACAGTAGCTAGAAAAGGTGGTTGGTCAAAAGAACCAAAATCTTCAAGCAGAAGGTCACTAAAGCATTTTGTCTATAGTCGAAATACGGGCGTCAGTCTGCCCACAAAGATATTAGAAGTATTTGCGGGACAGGGTGCGGTAACTTGACACTGCTTTGCCACAAATGCAACTAATTTTTTAAATAAGAAGGTAAAAAATGAGACGGACATTGAAATCCTCATTCTAAATTAAGTACCTAACCATGTGAAATTAAGAGGAGATAAAAAGATAGGAGGATATGTTAGAAGATTGGTCGTTTTATGTTCAGTCAGATAAAGAGGTCGCTGGCCATGAAAGTAAACGCAATCTGTCCCCGACCCTTAAAACCTTTCGCTCGCCGTTTCTTCTGCCTAGCCATTTGTTGTCGAGCAGCAGTCATAACCTAGAAGCAATTAGAAGAGAAGTAAGTGAGATATGTTGTCATAATTTATCGATTTTTTGATCGCGTGAAAACACGAAAGAAGGCAATCGAATTTTCTCTAGCGTGCTCCAAATACGCAGCAGTTGGGATGCAGTTAGTTACATCGGCCCCGAGAAACTGTGTTTGAGGTCTCAGACACAAATATCGGTTGACTTGCTTCGATTCCTTGTCACAGTCTTTGCGCCGTCCGTGTCGAACTAGTGTACCGCCGGCGGGCGTAATCAGCAGCTTGGAAACGTCGTATTTTCGCACCATCTTCGTTCTCCGTTGTTAGTTAGTCGACCATTTTTGCACTCCTGTGACAATATAATGGTAATGGTCAATTGCGCATATAGACAAACCGTCCCGAAATCGAACGGGCCATTCGTCTAGTTCAGTCTCTGTGTGACAGTCGATGTAGAAACTGAAGGTTAATTCTGTTGCTTCCAAGGAGTTCATTTGTTGTTGAAATTAGCATTTTTGTCAGTCAATTTCTCCACGGTTATTTGTCCTGGTATGATGAGTCGAAGGCTTGGAATGGGTTATTCCTCAATGTGCGATTTTATACACGCAGAACCTTTTGTGCGTGTGGATTAGTTGCGCTACAACGGTACGTTTTGTTCCATGTAAAAGACATTGGCAAGTCAGCTCTTTTCGTGACTTACGGCGCCATATGTGTGGTCATGCGTGTAACAATAACAGACAGAAGCTTAACCACTGATTTCAGTGGGAGTAAAATCATGAGAGCTATCTGGATCATTTCCTGAGCATACTTTCCCCGCTATAAGCAACTAGTCTTTAAAGGTTGCCAGTGGAATAGTTAGCCCTTTCTCACTCAAAAATCGCGGCAGGCGGCACTGACATCCTCTTAACATGACCACCTCACCCAAGAGATAGTCAAGTTTTACGTCCGAGAAGTACAGTTTGCGTAGAGTAGGAAACAATGCATGTGGAATACACGACAAAGGGTTGTGTATCATTGTCAGTAACGACACCCGCGCACACTGCCTGTCATCAAGACTTTGTTTTGCAATGATTGCCCCCTAAGCTGGGAAACGTGGTGGATGCGCTGATCAAACACCGGGGCTTGACAGGAGTCCGGCTGGCGTTATCGGGAACGTCCACCCATAACAAATGCCAGCATCGGGGTGTGTTGGAGGGCGCAGTCTTACGGTGGGCCATTTAGAATCCGCACCGCCTCCCATTTATGTTGTTGTATAAAATCATGATCAGCGTCCGTTTTGTGCCGGCGGATGTGGTGTTAGGCCTAAGCGCGGCTTTTCGCCGTACCAGCCATCCGCGAAATCTCCCATCTCCGGTCTTCTTGACTGTGTCCAGACACCGGATACAGGTAGTGGAGGATGGGAACGTGCTACAGATGCAGCGCAAGTCCTCTATCACTTGAAACTAAATCACGCACAATTCACCAACCCTGTTCTGGCTCTGTTGTGGAACATGGTGGGAATCGACAGTCAAAATATCGTGCTGTACGAGCATGGTGCGCATGAGCAAAACATAGCACATCGGCCTTGTCAAAGGGCGAAAGCCTAACTTTTCGGTGTTTGCGCAAACAGAGAAAAGGACCAAACACGAAACCATGATTAAAAAATATATCGAGTCATACCTTTTGATCTTATTACCAAACATTCCTTTGTCCTCCACCTTTGATAATTTTCAAATGCCTTGCTTTCCTCTTGGAAATGGTCTCAGCGTAACTCCCTCAAGTAAAACAGGGTTTTAGGACTCAAGACAGGTCTACATTTGGAGGGACGTGCAAATATTTTCCCACAGGATGGTTGCAGTCTATTCCATGGGGGTTGGTTACGCTGTCCTGGTCTTAAGTATGAGGGGATGTTGGCATTTCGAGTAAAGTTGGCCGAAAGAAGATGCTGAAATCGTTTGTAGGCAAAGTAGCCAAAGTTAAAACTTAATAGGACAACCCGCTGTTTCGCTTTAGAGGTAGGTTAATTTTAGGGTTTGTGTTAGTGTCAGGTTGAGGATTGAGTTTAGGTTTAAGGTTTGTGTTAAGTTTAAATGTGACGGTTAGAGTTAGGGTTTAGATTGCGCTTTAGACTAACGTTTAGTGTTAATGTTGGAGTTAGGGTTACTGACAGGGCTTGGACAGGGCAAAGATAAGGGCTATGGTTATGGCTAGAGTTTGGCTCAGAGTTAATGTTAGGCTTAAGATTAGGGCTAGGACTAGTGGTAGGTTAAGGGTTAGACTTAGTATTAATTTTAGAGTAAGCGTTAGGTTTATAATTACATTAAGTAGTGGTTGTACTTACGAGGTTACGGTTAGGTTAACTGTTATGTTCGGGATGTTGATGCTTCACGTTTTCTGTCAGCCAGATCTTTTGCGATTCCAGGCCTCCTTCTGTCTCGCAGGAGGCATTAGAGCGCCTTTCCAGATTTAGCTTCGACTGCTTTCTCCACTAACGCTGTCAGCATCTCCCTTCTGCTTACTTTAAGTTCAATGCCAACATTACGCTTACGCTTGGGACCAGGACAGCATAACCAACCCTTGCCGTCTCTTCCTGCCATTTGTGGCTTTTTGAGCCTATTTTCCTAAAAAAAGTGCTTGTACGCTACCGCGACATTTCAGCAGCAAAATAACATCCATTTGTTATCAGTACTGCCACAGATTGGCGCCAGGCAATCGCTCAAATCGGTGGAGACGCGTTCTTGTTAGTCCTTATCACTCATACCAATGTAAATTAATCAAACTTTTCTCAATAGCTATTTTTTCGCTGCATCAGTAGTTTGACAGGCGACCTAGGAAGCATCCGTGCAGTACCACACGGACAGAGAGACTGTCGAGAAGTACCAACACGGGCATTGTGTTCTCACTTCTAGTTAGGGCAGTGTGAGACAGCAAGCAAATTATAAATGAGAGAGAAATAGAAGAGAGGAATGCCAGCCAATTTTCTTCACGTGCTTTAACGTCTTAGACAGGAGTTTCAAATGCGCCAAGAGTAAAGGCATACGTTCTACACGACGACTAATAGGCTTTGACAGCTGCAATAGAGCAATACTGACACGACTGTCGGTGGCCCGACGCATGCTCTGAGTACAAGCGTAGCAATGTCGGCGGGACATGCGAAATTAAGACAGCAGAAGTAATACTGTGAATAATTGCCAGTGAATAATTGCCTGTTGACTGTTGACATCATAAACGGAAAAGGTCCAACTCCCAGGCAATAGAGACAAATGTAATCTGCCAGGACTTATGGTAAATGAAAACGGAATCCTTAGCAAAGAACATAATCCTTTCGTCAATTATCAATACAGATAAGAGTAAATGACGCATAGTGTATGCTGCAGAATTAAGCTCCGAATAACTGCTAAATAGTTCATTTAACTGTAAAGGGGACCCATTCTGACTGAATTTGAAGATAGTGCCCGTAGTTAGTCTTCAGGTAATGCGTAATAAATTGTTAGAGATGAATGAGACGAGGTTTTCAATGGCTCTTATAGTGGACGAGACAACTTAAAGACCCCATCAGGACTAAGAACATAAGAGCAGTCAGAAGGCTTCCACAGTGTTGGCGTATTTAGAGGTTTTTGTTATATATCCAAACAGAAATACTCGATAACCACTTTATTAGTTATTGCTGACCTACGAAATTTTTGGACCGAAAGTTTGACATTTTAAGGGCGCTGCAATAACAACTTTGGTTAAGAAAATTCGACGGCTGCAGGCAGTCAGTGGAGATGGCACAAAGCCGGAACTGAATCTGAACTTCTAATATTGCTGTGTCATCAGACGACAGCATAAATAGCGAAAAATCTGGATTTTTGTCAAGGACTACTGACCGCTCGACCCAGTCTATAGGCTTTCAAATCCTGTCATAGCATTTGCCCATTTCTATTCATGAAAACAAGGGGAACGATCAAGTTTTCATGAAAATATACTTAATCCAAATCTATGTTGTTTGATCTGAGTGAGGACTTTTACGACATGGGTTAGGTCTGTCGTAATAAGGGGACACCGAGATCTGCAGTTTCAACCGTGAACAGTTTTGAGTATTTGATCCGTCAAATACACAGTTGTATTGGTGAATCTGGTAACCTCTTTCCTACTATCTGGGAACTTACATTGTGTCAACTCAAGAGGGTGATCCATAAAATCGGCCTCTAGCGCATTTGCATACGGCTATAAGTCTGCTTTGACCGTATAAATAAAGTAGAGTAGATATATTTGCACCTACCCTATTGAGCAGAAGCAGCGGGGTTAATCTGTCATGAGAGATGACGTACGTGCGATTGCAATAATGGCAAGTGCTGAGTGTAGATTGGAAGTTTCCTCAGGAGGTAAAGGACGGTGTAAGGGCCATTTTTTGCGCAATGGAAGCCACAAGGCACTCGTGCCACAGCCACGATCATGAACGGCGAGAGGGCTCAAGTGCGGATTATTTGGTCGTTGGGTATTAAATTAAACAACCTAACCCTGGTCCAATATCTCACAATTCCGCCAGTTCTAATTGACCTATTTTGTTAAAAAAAGTTCTTGACTTTTGAAAGTTTGTCGTTTTGTTGTTGTCTTTGGTGGGCCAAGTCGACTCGTCAGAACTGAACGGAACCTTTTGTGTCACATCATACATCGCTACATTCATGCACATTTTGCACTATTTATGCTTGCCATAGTTGTAGGTTTATTAAGCAATCCCTCAGTCAGATAGAGCGATATCGCCTTAAACAATACTTGATAAATAAGCGATGCGAATTTACGAGTCTTCAGTCCGAACTTATATTGTTTTTCGTTCACAGTAGACTGAGAGCATCAAAGACTCTTGGGACTTTCGTGAAACAATTGCTTATTCAAGGACGGAAATGGCATGATCTGATGCTGATAACAAGTAAATTAGAGAAGAAATCTGCTTTAGCGCCTAACATCAGGAGCCCTAGCGTACTTAGATTGGCGAAACATAAAAGCCTTGTGTCTGTACTTTGTGCTACGAAGAAAAAAAGTACAAAATCATGGAAAAGACCAGTTCAGTTCGGGTACTTCAGTTGACTTCAGTCGATATTCATAATTCAAAAGAGTCTGTTTTGAATACCTGAAAAAAAGAGTTGAGAGTAATGCTTGCGCTTATTTGCAAGGCCCAAATTGGGAATCATCTCTGGGTCTGTTCGCCTCACTTCATTAACAAACAGTCCTTCATGATTCCGCTAAATTAACTGAATGAACTGTGTTAAACGCAATCTCAGGAGGACTTGTCAGATCCGTTTGAACTTGCAACTGATATAAATGCTTGAAACTTGGAAGTCCTCAATAGTCAGCAGACAATTAAATCTGCTGGTCCGCGAAAGAAGCAGCGAAATGAAAAGCCTACGCTGAGGTTAATACACGTCAGGGTTGGTTAATTAATTGGTAAAAAATGTAGCAACTGTAGCTGGAAACATACCAGCTATGCTCCGGAAAGCTATAGCGTTTGAGATATGAGTTGACCACATTCGCTGTGATTCCTAAAAATGCTGAACCTAACACTCAAGACTTCTGAAATCGACTTCATGCCCTAATGCACACCTTTCACTCCCCCTTTAGCCGGTCTGTCTCTGGCTTGTCAACTGCTAAAAATCACCTGATGCATTTCCAGGCATGCCTTGATTTCACCACCCTAATGTTGTCGCATCTTTGATGCACGCACGTCTTTTCCCCATCTGCAGACTTCCCAGTCGTCGCCTCTCCTTCTACTTATACTCGCACAATTTTTAGACAACTCTGGTTGCTAACCTGCCCACCTCAAAAATACGCTCATCCCATCCGAGGCACTTATTTCGCAGACCAATGTATCAAGCGCCACACTTTGCAGGAAGAAACTGTCGAAGAGGGGGAGGGGGTGTTCGGACCATCTAAGTGACTGAACACTGCTTTTACCCGCATTGGTTAACATCTCGCCGTACACCCCTCCCTCTTTTCTCAACTCTGAGCACCCTTCGTGTGTAAACTCAGAAGCGGCTAGCCAGGACGCCAAATGGAAGATTATCACAATCGGCTGCACAAAGCAGAGGGTAGTGCTAAAGGCGATAGGAGCGGCAGCTGCGTCGGTGGATAAATCCGCCGGCGCCCCTGCATTGAGGTGTTTTTCTGTTTAATCTGTAGCTGAACCGCGTTGGCATCAGATGCACTGTCGATGCGAAAGCGCCAGGGAATATAGGGAGGGGATAGGATGAGGAAGCGGAGGAGCAAACAATTTCAGATAGGGAATACCCGTGCTGCATTAAGTCTGCGCCTGAAGCACAGCGCAGAGGACTACGATAGGGGAAGGTCTGCCTCAGGGGTTGGGCGGAGCGGTGAAAAGGGGTCGGAGTGGGGAGCCATAAAACAAGTCAGGTGCGTACTGTACACGCTGGCGTGGAGGAGGGGGAGGCTGTGATAGGGTACCTCAGCGCATGCTGTTTTGCAAAGCTTGCTGATTCTCACTAAGAGAGCAGGGCATAGAATGGTCTAGATTGTGCTCAATAATCTGATAAGACTTGGGGTAATATGCAGCCGAGAGATGAAAAAAAGTAGACTCGCCGCTTAATGCCCTCAAATGGCTTTTAGATACCCCACCTAGGGTACGCTCCGCAGGGCGAATATGCGAGTCGGCGCGAGGAACTTTTGGGGAAACGACGACGAGCAGTGGAGGCAGGAAGTGGTAACTTAGGCTGCCAGTGCGCGAGAACTCGAAATGTTATCTGAGGAAACTGCGTAATTCGAGGTACCAGTCATGCAGAGGTCAGCTGCGATTAGTTTTTTGTGTTTTAATTTTTCATAAGCGAACGCTAGCTTTAAATTTGCAATTCACTGTCAACTCCCATTCTGCAAGATACGGATGACAACTGCTTTGAGCTCAAGTTATCTAGTTAACAAACAATTTATTGTATTTGAAATTGTCATAAATACCATTATACTATTCCCAAAAGCATGGACTAATAATGTGTTGCCCATATATCAAGCAGTTCGTTGTTAATCACAAAAATGTGCGTATCTACGCATCTACTTCTCGTGAAGCGTTTCCAGGAAAAGAAAAAGTTGATAGTATCAAATAGATCAAAAATACGACATTTTAAAAGACTTAAGTAGGACAAGTTTAGGACGTCATTTTTGGATATTAAACCCATTATACCCCAGAGAGAATGTGCCCGAGAAGTAACCCCTCCTATTCTAGGTTTATCAAAGTCAGAATTAAACTGAAGTGCCCAATGTTTTAGACAGCTCAAAAATCGTCAGATCGAAATGGAGACCCATGAAATCATCCTGAACTAGGTCGTCAGGTACCCTTAGTCCTGTTTCTCGGATAAATAACAAAACGCACCTTCGGAAGTGGAAATATAATTCACAAATGACGTGTAAATTGAAGGTGGGGCGTTCAGTATGCGATTTAAGGAATGCTATGCACATGGTCATTTATTTTAAGGATGGGTTAACGTAATCGCTGCCCTAAACGTCAGGACACAGATATACATTTTCTGCTGAAGGACAGGACACATAAGATAGAGTAATGTAAACCCTTATAAAGGTGACCCTAGAGGGGAGGTTGTTAGCAATGCCGGAGTTATATTTGTCACTAGAAGAGAGATCGTCAGAAGGATGACCTCTTCCTGATGAAATCCACTACCAGAACATCAAACTAAGACTGCCATTATCTGAGAAAGAGGACGAACTCTGGCGAAGGCAATGATAAATTCCTTGCTACACCCTCACATAACTGTTGTCTTTGTGTAGAAAATCAGCACAAACTTTATTTGGGGGAATTGGCACTGACCGTATCGTCTGGAAAATAGGCCTAGGTTATCATGCTATCAAAAACTGGCATTTCTTCTGAAAACTTCCATGAGGTGCAAAAGTTCTTATTACGACCACCGTCTCCCATTGTTCTAGCTTAATGGCAACGAAATGCAGGCACCCGCTTTTGCATCACTTATATCGCTTGAGGTATGTTTGATTTTTGGGATATACAGTTAAGAATCTTGAACGGACGACTGCCATTCAATATCACAATAAAACTGCTAATCAGGTACTGCACTCGCCTTTGGCTAGCTCACAGCTGGTAGCCAGGAGGCGGGGGTTTGTTTGCTGGGGCTTTTTTGTGGGGCTACATAATAACATCTGACCTATTTGGCTTCCGTTCTACGTCTGAGATTTGGATAAGGGTATAGTTAATGGTGTCCGATTTTCGGGTTAGAGTTTTGCCCTTTAGGCTTAAGTTTTCGGCTTACGGTTAGGGTTCAGTATTACGGTTAGGTTTTACAGTTAGGGCTATGTCTAAGGGCTACGGTTACGTTTACGATTTCGGTGAGGGTTAGGGTTAAGATTGCCGTTAGGGCTAACGGTTAACGTTTAAGGTTAAGGTTAGGGTTAGGGTTAAGGTTAGGATTAGGGTTAAAGTCGCCGTCCGCTTCCCCGTTCCTGGCTACCAACTGCGATCTAGCCTCGTCCCTTTATTTAAAGGAACAGTAAGAAAAATCTCTGAGTCGGCTGTTTTGGAGGCCCCAGTGCGGCACTCTGCTAGCAGTCTGAAAATCTAAATGGAAAAATTGATATCGAGTAGGATGAAAAGAGGACGAACTCGTAGCGTGTATCGAGCAACGCAGCCTGTATCGAGGTCATGGAAGCCCCTTCGTTCATCCGAAGATGATTAGAAAATATTGCGCGATTTCAAAGCAAATTTTGGCGAAAAAGCAACTTTCCCAAAAATACAACAACAGGAAAGTTATTTAAACTTATTTTGTGATTAAAGGCTACTGGAAAGGGTTACCGCATAATAAATGCGAGACGGAGACTTCCGGCCAGGTCACAAAACGGAGGTTGCCTTGAGTGATTTATTTGGTGTCACGAAGGTTAAATGCAATAGACAATGGGACACAAATGTGTCGATACACAATATGCACGGATACGAGCTAACGTCTGCGGAAGGATAAATTACAGAGTCCCACGCAGAAAGGGTCCAAAAATCCTAACAAATCACATTCAGTTGTTTTTTATTTCCTCAGAAATTAACCGGAAACTTGAAGCACTCAGTGTACACCAAGGTCTATAGGCGCGGACCGAAATTTGATGCGTGAATATTTGGGCCGATGTCCATCAGCTGCAATGCGGTACCAGCGTAATATTCATAACTAGCTGCGTGCCGGCAGTTAAAAAAATATAACGCGTTATCTTGGTATATTGCAGCCCTAAGAAGACTCGCATCCTGTCTGTTGGGAGGCGATCCGCAGGCTAACACAATTTGGAGTTTATGTCGGGCGCGCTCCATTCCCCGTCTGGCAAGAAATACTCTGATAGTTCAGCTATTGTCATGTGGAAAACCTCTGAAGCATTATGGGAATCCTCTGATAGCTCCAATAGTGACTGCATTCAATTACCCACGACACAACAGTATTGTTTTTCGAAAGACGCGAAGAACAGAAGACCCTATCCGGACACGAAGGACGTCTGTATAGTTTATTTCGACATTTTACCTGGATATCAAAGTTTGGGCAATCAAAATGAACTCCCCTGCTTAAGCTCTTTGTATATTCGTCACACATAAACTGCACAAAAATGGACATGAGTCCGTCCGCTGTCCGAACGCAAGCAAAATCTAGTAAATGCAAACCGGACTGTTCATGATGTCAGTGTCTGCACTTTGGTACTGATTGAGACATCGTTCGCTGTCTAACATCCTGATGCTTATTAAGTATATCCGGATAGGTAACAACCATGTTTAGGGTTTATATGGCTAAACATTATGCTGCTGTTCTCTCGTTTGAAAAGCCTGTTAGGCAAGTGCTCAGCGGCCCTAGTTGCCAATTTCTGAGTAATTATTATGCCATTCGTTAACACGGGGCCTGCAATCACGGCGATAAACGATTCGGAGACAGACGGTTGAACAATTATCACATTGAGTTTGACCATCTGCAGTTAACGCAGGGCTGCTCAAGTTGATTGGCATGTGATGCTGTGCTGCAACCTCATAAGTCAATTGAGCTTATCCGCTGCCGTCTGTGATGATGGTCTTGACTACAAATAGTGTACCCCCACAATGGGCCACAAAGTAACAACAGCGAACCAAAACAGAGGTCGGATTGGCTTACCGAACGGGCTGCAGAAGGTCTGCGTCGAAATTTAAATAATTTAGTACACTGAAGGGAATTAGACCCAAGTTGCCCACCGGGCCGGACATTTACGTCCAATGCCAGAACCATAAGGCTAACGGCCTCGCACAGCCCACCGGTTCACGAGGAGAAGAGAGGGCGAGGTATGGCCTAGGAAGTCCATTCCCACGACGAATCAACACATTCCCATTAAAATAAGTCTGCGGCTCTTGAATCCACCACGACGTGCTAAAAGTCAGAACTTGGAGGGTTGCCAACTGATGGAATAACCCGGTACCTCCAGAGGCAGAGAGTCAGGCCCACTGACTCCTTCATACTATGACCTCTATGGCACTCCGCTTATGTGGGATCCGAGTCGCCCTTGCGAGTGTCTGGTGCAGGCTGTCAGTGTTCAAAAGTGCCGAGTGTAAATTCGGAACGCCAAGTGATTGAAATCCTTGTCCAGGCGCCCTAGTCTCCCTTCGTTCATATTGCCGATTTGTCATCCAGCAGGCGTCATGGATGATGTTGTGCCGCTGGTTTATTGACATTACTTGTGTAGCAAATGACGTACTTAACAGTCTTGGCGGCTCAAAGGCTACACCCAATGTGGTCTGTCTACACTTAAATGATGTCCCCATTTTAATCTCAAAAGTCATACCGCTGCCTGCAAACCCAACGGCCTTCATCGCTCGGCTGAGGAATCTACGCGCTAGGGTGGCGATTGCCACACCTGCCTCGGCGCTGCAAATCAACTTTCATTCTACGGGGTTAAGTTATATCTTGGCACGTTTCCTCCGACCCCGATCTCGCTCACTGGGCCCCTAATAACGGCGGTGCAGACATCCGTCTGCCCCACTATGGACTTGTCGTCCACCCAGGCTGATGCTAATTACTGTCCCTGTCAAGGCTGACTTCCGCTGTTCACGACAATAGCAAGCTACAGTAAACCGCTCAGAAGAGCACGCGTAACAGCGCTGAGCGTGCGGTCTTTTTCAAGGTTTCCGATCTGAGTCATTTTAAGGGCGAAACTGTGTCAGGACGTCTGCGAGAATTCCGTCAGAAAACACGGTAGCAGGCATTATCTTCCATGTGACATGCTGCAAGTGTGCTGATACTCCAAAAACAAAACAATTTCCATAAGCCAAAATGATGGATTACTGCTTACAATGTCATACTGGTCATAATGTCATATTGCTGAACAAAGGTCAGATGTGAAGAGGAATAAGTGGCGATTGGCAGAATCGTGGCTACTCGCTTACTCTGTCACGTAATATTCCGGCTGCAGTTTTAATCGTAAGATCCTAATAAGATAACGAAGAGACAAGTGGAATTCACAGTTTCGTCTTCTCGCAGACCCGAATTTTCCCCCATCCACCCAGATGGGTGATTAATTTAGCTGTTCATCCGTATACAAATGTTGCAACGGAAAACAATCCGGTTAATTCACCGAAATACATCAGAGGCTGCGGATATGAAGTTCATTTACAAGTCGTGGCCTCAGAAAGTCTGGTAATTTCTTACTGTAAGTGCGCTAGCGTCTTGGGTGTAAAGAAGAAAAATTAAACAGTAACAAGTTGCCAAGACAGTGCATCTTTCGAACCATTTATTGCTTTTACAGCTGCCACTGCAGAGCCCTTCTATTACGATGCTCTTTGATAGCCTGGTACTCAACCGGATTGCTAAAATGACTTAAAAGTTCGCCTATCATCGCCAGAGGAATTTTCGTTAACCGCACTGTGTAATGGGCCGTTGATCAGATATCGGACACCGCCAATTCCGCGTTTCGAATCAATTCAATTTGATATTATCAGTTGCATTTGGCTTATAAATTAGTTAAATTCCAACTGTCGGTGAAGTTAGGATGCCTGAGTCGAAAATCGACTGTCACATCATATCAGACGTGCTTGCTTTGCGAAATATGTCTCATTATGTGATCGTTCCAAACCCCGCAGAGGTCGGAAATATACAAATGAAAAGCTGGTGCTTTGTTGCGTTTCCTACGTCGACTAGTATGCAGAAATGGCAGACAATGGAACACAAATCCTGTTTAACCTTGTGGCCAGAGCACCTGAATCAGTCCCGCTGACAGACGACGAGTAATCGTGGGCGCCCACCCATGTCACAGTTGGTAAAACCTGATTATGTCTACCGCTTTACCAACATGATAGATTTGGCGTCAATCAGAATAAAACAGTTTAAATATTTTTGCGGCTGCACCAATCGTCCGAAGCACTCAACACTGTTAACATGCAGACTGACGTTTCCTCTTTGATCGAATGTGTGTAATCAAGTAGACAAGTCGTCCTACCGCCTACTAAACGACGTACCTCACATGTGTATAACTCAGCATTTACAGGAAGATATCCTGATATTAGTACGAGCTGCAATAAGGCCTACGCAGGGTTCAGATACGCCTGTTGGTTAAACCGAGCTACTTGATACTATTTTTGCGCAACCATTTTCTCGTCTTTGACAACTCGATAGGGACTTGTTAATCTAACCATTAGTTTCCTGTCCAAAGATGAATCTGCTTGCGCATACTACGCACAATCTAGATCTGTGCAGATAGCAATAAAATATTTGATGGGTTTAAGCAGACAAGGGCAATCTGCGAATTTTCTGTTAGAAGAGATATCTTGAAAAAGCGCCAAATTCTCCCAACTTTACTGACTCATTTAGTTTGTTCATAACAGTTGCATCTTTTACAGATCATTTATCCGAGAGCATGCAAAATGTACATGTCCATAGTAGTTTCAAGCTTGACCTCGGTAGCTTTGCATCTGCAATGCTTCAAGAATATCAGCAATAAATAGCCAGATCATTCCAAGATTTGCAGTTCTTTAGGACAAGTTTCACCTCCCAACTTGATACCTTCCCTGAATCATTAGCACGTTCATCTGCATCCGTTCTACTCGCTTTCCACGTTCGAAGATTTTATTATTCGACCATAATAAACTACGTCAGTAAAGAGTTCATGGTTGTGCCTACTTCTGCTCTCACGGTCTGCATTATCGCCTTTTTTCAGACTCACATGGATAACTCCAGCTTGTCCATACATTATATGGTTTAGCCTCTAGTTTTGGACCCCTTATCGGCTCATCTGCACTCCCCGTAACAGCTCATTGATATATTTTGCCGAGCCTTCGGGCCTTTCAGATTATAGTGACCCTGTCGCACACCCGACATAAGGAAGAAAATAAACAACCTCGAGAACCGCCCTTTTACTTATTGACGGATAAGTGATTAGTGATGATTGATAACAGAGGCAGTATTGCACCGGCAGGCCCACACTGATCCATGTACTCTAAGGTATAAACTGCTGCAATCTGGCGATATTCCTTAAAAAGGCAACTTAGTTAATATCTGCTCTTGAACAATTAATGCTATTCTCTCTGAGATTATTATCCAAAGGCAAAGGGCCGGAGAGAACCGTTTCAAAAACTGGAATCGTGTGCAAAAAACTTCGGTTCGTTTTAATTTTTGAACAGTTGTTCCGAATAACATATATGTTTTGGGTTTTTTATACAGAGCTATTGAATTCATAAGCGTTCCTCTAGTCATTCACCTTACCCATGTCTTATCGCGCTCTTGTTTTATAAGGAGAAAGCTTAAAACGAATGTATTTTACCGATTGCCAACCAGCCCAGAGAATGGCCTGGAGACTCATTTGGCGGGTAAAAAGAAGAAAGCCCGCATTTAGCTGCTGTTTTGAAAATTGGCGAAGAAAATCCAAACTTCAGGAATAGTCTTTTAGGGGTTATCAAGACTACTTTAAGGCAACCGCTGACGCCGAAGTTTGTAGAAGATCTACATAGGCCAAATCATAAGTCCTGATGCTTGGTGATTTCCGTCCAAACAGAATGAAAACTGAAGGAAGTGTCTTTACGCTCTTTGCCGTTTTCTCTACCCATAACGTATACAGCTCGCAGGCTGAAACTCATAAAAGCAAGTGCAATGGCAGATCGGACTCAAAGTCAATAGGAACTAGTAAAACTTTTGAAACCCAAATGCGCCCATTTCCTAGTCTAAATGTTAAAGAAGACGTAGTGTATTACCACATGAGCAAAAGAACGAATATTTTTGTGAATATGTACCCTAAAATACATCCGAAAGCCCACAGAACATTCATACTATATAAGTAGTCACTTATAATGAACTTAAATCTCTCAGGTAATCGGAATGAAAGCCCCTGGCTTGACCTAAATATCTTGGAATTATGCTGAACGATAATAAGTATAATTATCTCCATTAAGTAATCGCTGTTTATCAAACACGCATTGGAGAATTTCGGTAAACAGTTCACGTGGTCTGTCACTATATTTCCCTTGAGCAATTCGCATTACAATCAGAATTTTACTGTTGAAAACGAAACTATGGGAGCACAGTTCTATAGGAACCTTCACCAAGAATGAGGCAACAGGAAGCCATTCTGTTAAACTCATCCATCCCGAAATTTCCGAGTTTTGCCGCGTTTAGGGAGATCTTCTTTTTCCTCCTTCAGAAAGGTTCGAATTTAAAATTCCCTGTGAGAACTAATGGTGTCGTTTAGGTCAACTTTATCCTCACCGTGAACTTTTGATCTAAGAGCTGAATTAAATTTTTTTGCCTCACAAATATTTCCCCATTCACAGTTGCTCTCCATAATCAGACCCTTTGAAGTCATAACTTTGTTTTCGGGACAGACGATTCTCTCTGCCGTTGCTAAAAGTGAAGCAAACCTATAGACAAACCCTCTTGACTGCTAAACTGTTAAAAATGAGTCTGCAACGAACCATTACTCGAAGGTTTTGTTGCGAAATCCGAACACGTTTGTGGACCCGTGTTTTTGATGGTCAAAGTTATGCCAGGGCCGGGCGTGATCGCTTCATGCAGTTAAAATCCTACGTGGAAAACTTTTGTCATTTTAAATGTAGCAGACAACATGGCTATTAAAACGGTAGCAGGGAACAAAGTGAGCAGTCCCAGACACCGCATACGCTGCTCTGAGAACTCCGCTTACCGCTCCTCTAGGTAAAGCGTTTTTGCGGAGAGGCAGGTTAGCAGGCGTGGTACAGTTGTCACAGCCTAAATTTCTCCCAGCGATATTTACAGGTTAAATGCGCTTGTTCAAAGTAGTTCATCGCCCGGTAACCTGCGGAAGGGTGGTCGTTTCGCTGTCGACTGGGGGAAGCTAACCGCTCCAAAAATACTTTTAGGGTTAAGGCACTTCCTAAGATGAATAGAGTCCGGTGCGAGTGAAGCTGAAAGCACGGACTTTTTTAAAAGGCGTTTCGAAATAACAAGTGACAGTAGCCTTAAATGAGGAGAACTAGTTGATCACATATGACACCTGATTAATAGAAAAGTATTTAGGACATAAAAAACCTGAACTCGAACTTAACGTGAATTCTAAATCCTATCCCCGCTTATATGCATCGTATTTTTTGGCGCAACTTCTTAAAACTGCAGGTATTCGCGTACATCTTTTACCTGACGGTGGTCATAGCACATTTTATGCGGTCCAGACTCCGTTCGGCCACTGCGGCATAGCTTACGTGAGGGATGAACACAATCAATTCCACCATCCCCGCCACCGACCGAAACATTCCTGACTCCTCGTCAACTGCAATGTGGACTTGGTCCCAACTGGTCTTCATTGCGATCGCACAGTCCCCTCATTCATCGGGTCGGTCGGTCACCTACGAAACCATCGTTCTTTGGCCGGTGAAACAGTACCCAAAGCACCGGCATATACCCACCCCATCCATCTCCACTGCCCATATTGTACAAGCTCCTGCACTCGTTGCATGAACATATTCGGTCACATGCGCCCCCACGAAAACAGATCTAACTGCAAAATCGACACTTCAAACTCATCCTGCATACCTGACAACGCTCCCAAATCCGGCACTGAGAACTCCCATCAATTGGCCTGACCACGTCCAATGGTTTCACCACTCCAAACGATTCTACAGCCCAAACCTAGCTTGATCTCACTGCTACCAAGCATGTATATCACGCATCGGCCTGGTCTGTTACTTGCAAAACCAACGCACAGAGGCTGGAGAGCCAGTGCCAGGAGCACCAACATATACCTACCACACACGCCTCCACTGCTCATGCATAACGTCCACGCACACTCACTCACCGCAGAGACCTACTCTGTCACATGCGTCTTTATGAAAACCTGCGGTAAATCATCGCAGACACGACGATATGACCATGCATTTCCCTACCAAACCCACGCTGCACATAGACCCCTCCGAAACCTCACAGTACCGACACCTCTCGCGTAAGTGGGAAGCCCAATTTCGGAATCTGTTCTCCTAGTGTCTTCCCTGCTGCATGTAAGATCCACGCGTTCTATCCTCCCTGTGGAAAGTCCTATTGCGTGCGTTTGTGGTGCTAGTTCGTGCGTGTGGCGCATGCAGACGAGCTCTCTAGCTCTGTTAGCCACTGCGTCCATATCCTGTGTCAGATATCTGACCAGCTCGGACAGTGGCTAGGGACTGGAAATGGAAAGAGAGAGTGAGGTTGACGACTGAGCGCACTTTCTTCATTATAACCGACATGGCGCACTTGAAGCTATCACGGTGCGTTAAAAGCCGTGGCTTGGAAGGTTGCCCATTGACGGTATAATACGGACCTTGCAGTCAGTCCATAGTGTGTTTCTGTGGAGTGGAAGACTTGTGGACCGAGAATCAGGCTGGCTTGACTCCCTCTGAATGTCGCCTCTGTGGCACTCCTACCCCGCGGCACCCAAGTCGGGTGTGGTGGCACGCCTAGGTGCGACTCCTACCGCGTCAACCGCCTGCTTCCTCTCTCACCTCCGGTCTTCTCGAGTTGGCCATGAAACTGGACATAGGTGAGGTAGATGCAGCGCAATTCCACTATCACTATAAACTACTTCACGCGCAACTCACCGTCCCTGCACTCACTCTGCCGTAGGGCGCAAGTGGACATCGTCGAAATCAACGGTCGAACTGTCAAGTGAGCTAGAGGATTGCGAGGTGAACGCAGCTCAAGGCAACCCCTCAGAGGCCCTTTTCATGCACCAGGCAAATCCCCTCGAGAAACTGACCCTCATCACGCACAAACTGCCTTTGCTGTTCTTAGATTTTCCGACATGTCACATGCATACTAAACGTGCGTCTGGGTACGTTAGCTTTTCCCAATGTGCGTGGGCTTTCGCTGGTTGGTTTGTTGAATATCTTCCACATCTGTGGGTGACACTTTTTTGAGAAAAATCTTGGGCTACAAGTCGACAAGCTGATAAATGCATCTAACCGTAAACACGGTGGATTTTTCAGTTACGGATACTGCTGTATGACGACTCACTTGCATTATCTTGATGCATTTATACAAGATCTGTTAACAATTTCAGCTAAGGTAATTTAAGAGAAATATGCAAACGAAATTTGCATTTACTCAAAACAAAATTCTTACCTAGACAGAATATTTGCGTTCTCTTTTTGCTGCTGACGGTTTGCTTTAACTTTTTCGATGGATATTTGAGAAAGATCTGCGATAGCCGTACAAAAAAACTATGCAACCTTTGATATTAGCTTCGCAATATGGCGGAATGAGCTCCGAATTCCATTGCTTATAATCACAGAGCGGCTGCGGCACAAGTGAGTTTACTATTCTCCAGTTACTCAGTAATGGCTCTTTTAGCCCACATCAGAAACTGTCTACTCTGCAGTTTCTAATGTAATGAGCATTCCTAGACAATCTGGGAATTTTTTAATCATGTTTGCCGAATGGTACAGATAAGAGTACTAAAGTTGCTCATGAGAATAAGGTTTGTATAAACGTTTATATTTCTCTGCGTACTCATTACGACAAATTGATGACTTTGACGGAAAACCATGAAATGCGTCAGCCATCACGGATTCCTGTGAGGGCAGCACATTTGTTTCAGCGTCAGTATGTATGAGAGTGAGCATCTGGAGAGAGAGCAGAGAGAGCGAAAGAGGAGACAGGAGTACACTGAGGCCGATAAGAACGGAACGGTTGCTGTATAGGTGTTAGTACCGGTGGTCACAGCAAGCATTAGACGAAACTAGTTGTCTCGCACGTGCGAAGGCTAGTTTGTCCGGGGCTTTCCTGCCTACCTGCAGCTCCGCCTTCACAATCAATTTTGAATGCAGTCTCTCCCTGTCCAGAGTGAGCGCTCTGAGTAGTTGGAGTAATGGGGGTGTATTCGTCAGTGAAGTCTGCCGCATCCGGACTCCGATAACCATTTTCTACGCCAGAACCGGGCGACTTCTTTGAGATCACATTTTTCACTAGGCTTGTGAGAACGCTGTAGGTGTTGTTGTCTTTAGGAACATTTTCTATCTGGGCACCGGTTAAGTTCGAAGATGTCAATTCTGGCCTGTTTCCTGTTACGTTATCGCATTTGTTAAAAAGGGCATCCTTAAGTTCATCACAGGACCTGGAGGGTAAAAGAAGACGGTAGGGCTTGGCGTCTGTGGACGTATTTGCGTCATATTGAGCAGCTGGATAAGTTCCCTGGGCCGCATTCTGCAACGTAGATTCGGAAGTTTGAGGTAATCGAGGAAGTCCGTAGATAGGTGTGATTGCTAACTTCTGCCGATGATCTCGCCCAATAGCCCACTGAGCTTCAGGGCGGCTAAGAATTGAGTTGTTCTTTTCAATTACTTTTGGACGGGTGGGGCTGAATCGAACGGACTCGTCAATGTACACTATGTTGCTCATAAGGGAACCCTCTGAGGACAGATTTGGGTAACTCTTGTCCGAGCTCGGCAGCAGTGTCATGAGCACCGGTTGTTGGATATCATCCTACAATTCAGAAAGAAACGAACAATAGCTGCAGGTATAAACTGGAACGGCTCTCAAACGACGCCGTATGTCGTCGTTGCCAAAGTAACGGAATGCAATCCAATGAAAGACGAAGGGACGGACATAAAACGAAGTGTTTACCGCTGGAGATGACTAGCGCTAGCGTGCTCGTAATCTTTCTTCCGGCCTCAACAACTATGCAGTTTACGTTGCAGCGACTATTTCAAAGTGCTAACTCCACCGTGTCATTCTACGAAGCCAACTACCAGCTCGATAAATAAACCAAAGCCTGCAAACCAGAGTCAGCAGCGGAAGGTCACTATAATGGTGGGTTATGTCTGGAGCGAATATGTCCGATTGAAATCTGAAGATACCCATGTGACGTTTACACCACCAGCTTTCATCACTAATTATGCATTGATAATCTTTCGAAAGATTGTCGAAATAGGCCCATAGAATGAGGCAAATGAGATGAGAATTCCTATGCAATCAATGAGTTTTGGTCACCTTACTCCTTATGAGGGGTTTCATGCTCATAAGTCACTATTCACCAAATGGTGGTCCTTTTGCATTTGACATTCATAGGAATTTTTGAATTTATAGTATTTTCCATTTAAACTTTGGATTTGTTTTTTAATATAGCTTGTGCATGCAATTCAAACCTACTTGGATGACTTTGATCTTTATTGTTTTTGAAGACGCCTTAGGTCCAAGAAAGTAGAAGAGCATACGTAGGCTTGATTCAGAGATTTTAAAGCATAGATTGTTAAAGTTTTTGAACATGCATATGGACGCGATACAGTCACTGTCTTACACTAGTTTGCATGCATTTTTGGCCTTTTTCACGACAGACCTAAACAAAAGACGAGACCCTCACTAATTTGGAGAGAACATTCAAAGTCAATTGTGAAATGGTATACAATATAAAGCTTGGAACGAGAAAAGGTGCCTTTTCACCGAGCCATTTTGATAACGCTTGATATCTGCTTGAATGCAAAAGTGGGCACTCGAACTTTCAAGGGCATCTTCTGAGTATGGGTGAAGGGAAGAATTAGACAATACAGGTTATTATGATGGAATCAGTCAAGACGCAAAAGTAAAAAATGAAGCGAAGGTCTAGCGATATAAGTGAGCACGTCCACAGCAAATATCGGTCGGTGCAGAAGGGTAAAACTCGAGGTTGTTTCTCAAGACAGATGGATGTAAACCCAAGCAGCGCATACTTCTGTTATTCAGATCGTCCATGGACTTCTAAGTATCGCTCGATTTGCGAATACTTTTCAATGCTTCGACAGTCAGAGCACTCTTTTGCAATTTCGTATTTTATACAGTAAAGGTACTTTTTCATTCGTTCTACATGCAAATTGAAGCAAAACCACTACTTTTGAGCCAAAACGCTGAGCCTGCTCCAGTCAACCGTCATCCACCAAAATGACACCCGGAATAAACCTGTGCCAACAAGGCATTCAAGTTAATATATAAGGACTAAAAATGAAGAGCATTAGACAGCGCGGAAGAAAACATTTGATCTCGGCCCAAAGCCGACACTTCTGCAAGGACTCCTACAAAAAGTCTGACTTTTCGTGCAGCCAGGGTCACTGATGCACAGTTTAAAAAAAGACTGCGTTCCCGCCCTAAAATTATTCTTGTTACAAGAGCGGTATGCTCAACGCGTTTGAATACTTTGGGGAAAAATGCAGGTTGCCTCTAGATTCAAATAAGTCAGTTTCGGGAAGCACCCTAGTAGAACACGCGGGCGTCGGAACAAGGAGTTTGCATTTTCCTCCAAGAATAACAGGCGTCGTCATCAGAGAATTAATGCAATAACTGCAGTCAGGGGGATTAAATGATACATTCACCTTGTACATCTCGCGACCAACCGATGATGCATGGTGCCAGTCTCCAATTTGCGGACGATAACCTCCGTAAAAACACGCAATGACGAAGTGCACGTGGATAGCCCTGTGTGATCTGCCGCTTTGTCGATGCAGACTAAGTCCGAAATTATGTAGGTCAAGTGTAGTAAAGGTCGGAGACACGTGTGCTCGAATTAAGTTAGTGGCTTCATCGGAGACCCAGCATCTCTCTCGGCCATCCACCGATACTTACTAAACGTAAATCCTGAATATGTTGACGGGATTGATAATTGAAAAAGACGGGAGGACTCAGTACAGGTTATGATATCGACTTTCAATCTTTACATGGATTAATCACCAGTTGCATTTTGAATTCTACTTTCAGTCAGTGTGTCCCACACAGACGAGTCGGGGACGCAGAGGAGTCCATGGATTGACGAATGCCGCAAAGGTAAACTGAATCCTTGCTTGGTACAGAATCGAATATACTTAAACAGTTCTATCAACAGAAATGTTTGCATTAGTGTTTCTGGAACAACGTGGAAGATCTGACAAAATACATTTCTGTTATTGGTAGTCGACCTGTCTCCAAGTATTTCCGTTGTAATATGCTTTTTGTAAGCCATTTTATTCGACACATTAGGCTTGTACTACATCGGTTGGATGCTCATTATCCTAACTTAGAAACCATCCACTTTACCGCCTTCGCCCTTTATATCTGGTCGGAAAATTTTTGAGCCGTAAAGATTAAAGTCTTACCTTAGGCCACATTAGCAAGTGTACATTTCCCTGCAAAATATTAACCTTCGACGTCATTCATAATGCAATTCAGAATGCGCTTGTCCACAGTCGGTCAAGTCTTCTTCCTACAATTGGTTAGCTTTGATCATAAAAGCTTTGTGACTTAAAGTTCAAGGTTGATCTTTTTGGAAGAGTGGGCTCTTGGAAACATTTGAGGACTCATCAAGGATTTTGCATGAAAAACACCAGTTGATTGGTTGAAAAATGCCTTACTATCATAAGACTCGAGGGCTTAAAAATAACCATCCACTAAACAATGATCCACAGCAAACATGGGAAACGTTTCCAAGTCTGTTGTGCATAGAAGTTCACAGGCTCTTACAATGCATCTGCAAGTTCAATTCCCAAAACTTTAAAACTATACGTCAAAGCGAATGTGATACGTCTATACAGCTGCATATTTATAATTTAAAGACAATTTTGCGAGCATACGCAAACTTTCCATCAGTTCTCATCAGGCCTATACATTTATATTGCTTTCGAAATGATTAAAAATAAAATGCGAGCAAACAGGAGTTTCCTGTAGCTGGGGTTTGGGGGGAGGGCCTGGGTGGGTGAGGTGAAAAACAAAATTACCGTCAGCGTCAGGGAGGAGTAGGGGATGATGGCACTAGGACGGTTAATTATGCGCAGGTGGCTGACATAGTGGCCTTGGGCCATGGTAACTGTGGGGCCTGTACGAAGTTCGTTTGTTGCGCATAGAACTGTTTTGTATAGCCTGATTGCAGCCGCTTCTGCAGTTGCCAACAGACGCTGATCAAGTGATTTTGGATAGCTTGACGGGACCTTGTAAATCATTCGGAATGCCTGTCCGGCATCTACAAAGTGAGATCTGCAATGCTGTTCACGAATTCAAAAGTAACCCGATAGCTATGTTGTGCTAGCTGGTACTGCATGGGCTTAAGTTTCTCTGCTAGCCCCTTTCCAAACGTATGGTACGGAGAATTTCACGTTGTCTAAGATTGGACAAACAGGTGTACCATCTTTGTGGATGTTCGGCCAGCCATATAATCGAGGTATATGCAAACCAACGAGTCGGAGACGCTCTAGATCGTGCTCGCTTGTGAAACCATTCGCTTGAAGTTTTTTCAATCAGTCAGTCAATTGTACTTCAACCTCATCTGTCTCTTCCTTCTCCTTTCCTGCCTTGCGGAACTTTTCCTGGTCTGACAGGGCTGACCGTATTTTTGTAATGTGGTCAGCCCTGTCCATCAAAACAACACCAGATGCCTTATCTGGTCTCGTTATTAGAATATCCTTGTTCTGTCGCAGTTTCTTTTAATTTCTCAATATATGATTTCGTCAGCAGCCTCCACATTTCAGTCTACTGTTCACGTATTGATAAGAGCAGTTGATTAACGTAGAGTTAAGGTGTTGCACGCTATTTGTCGAAACCGGTTGAAAGTCAAGTGTTTGATTTACTAAGTTCCTGAACTGTGTATCTAGCTCCGGCTGGTTGGGTTGATAGCGAGGACAGCAGAACTTAGGGTCAAGCGATAATGCTTCGATAAACGTTTTATAAAGAGATATAGACGAATAGTTGTGTGTGTACCGACTTGGGTCCTCGGGGAGCTTCGATTGTGGTCTTGCGTGTACACTCCGAAGGAGGTAAGCCATCTGTATTTCCTCACGTTTTTCCGCAATGCACAGCACATAGTCTTCGAATTTCTGCCTCTTATCTTCATCTAGTTGGTCCAGTGCTGAAGCTCGTTGGCACATGTGATGCCCTAGTTTCTGCACCTTTACAGGAGTGCTCTCTAGTTCGCTTTTTTGCGTGTCTCCTTAAAGTATCAGAAATAATACTCCTTTAAACCCCAGCTACAGAAAAACTTCTGCTTGCCCGTATTTTCTTTTAAATCATTTCGATAAATGTTTAGGCCTGATGAGAATTTATCGGAAGCTTACGTATGCTCGCGAAATTGTCTTTGGAGTTCTGTAATGCGAATTGTCGTAACTCTATTTACAATTTGACATATCATTCCCCATTTCTGAGGGAAAATAACTACACCTAATATTTGAAAACTACTGTCAAATGTTTTGGTTACTTGTATCAAAACTAAGGTAGATTTCTTAAACTTATGGAGTCGCTAGCTTTTAGCCGAATTATGTGGAGAATTCTGCTAAAGCATCCAGGTTAAATCTTATCTGCAGCTCCAGTGCCTTTCAGAACGATTATTTCCGTGCATTTAAATAACTTATGAAGACCGGTGGTTTCCAAGTTGCCTAAGCTGTTCTCTTAAAATGACTGGATAAGTTGCATTTTTCAATGCGTTGAAAGACCGGGCCTTGCTGCTACATAAGCCATTTCGCAAAATTTGGTATGCAGGCAGAAAAACCTCTCATGTTTATGAGGCATTTACATTTACTATCTGGATTTTCACACATGATGACCCACTATTAAATATTTAATTATCTGCTTGCATACTGGGGATAAGTTCGGCACCACGCCAATGTCCGCTCGCCACCTAGCAAAAATTGGATGATCATGTGAAATTTCTCGTCCCTACCACGGCTGCAGTTTTTTCTGTTCAATTGCTAATGTTTACTTCAGAGCAAATTTGATGAAGTACGCACAAAATTGGCAGCTCAAGTTCAGTTGAAAATATGCCGTTTGCGTGGATAAAGTTTGAGCCTCCTGGACTGAAAAACTACCGTAGAACATTACCCGCTTTTGCGCATCACGTGGCGTCCATGCGCATATTTGTTCCATAGTGTACCTGGAATAAAGAAATTCGCTATTTTGATTACCTAACTAAGTTTACTTTGGAAGTCTAAACGGGCGTTTTAATAAAGTAACAAAAATTATTTATCAATCAGCTTTAAAATAAGGACTGTCCATTTCCACAGGCGCCTGCATGTCAACATGTTGAAGCGGTCACTATAACAACAACTGGGTGCAGAAAATGCCTTTAGCATATGTGGGAATAACATTCTTCCAATTCATTAAAGGGGTTCATTTATTGACATGTTGCAATTAGGAACAGGAAATAAAAACTCGCCTAACTTAGACATCGCAATGAGACTTTATTCCATTGAATTAACATGGTTTACTATTTTATCGGTTGATTTGTCGTTTTCTTGCTGGAACAGGTATACTTGGGATTTGATAGCTGAGGTCAGTTTCCCAACTATGTTTAAATAGTTTACGATTTTCATGATTGAATTGAATATTAAGCCCACGGACTGATGCACCATACGAGGTTCGAATACTGGTCTCACATGTCCATGCGCCATATCAAAAGCGCAGGACGCAGAAACAGGAGGCCCCGTAACGCAGGTGAGTGCGCCAAACCCCAGGGAGATTAGGATTAGAGTTAGGGATATGGCTAAGATTAAGCTCGCAGTTAGGGTTAACCTTAGAGTTAAGGTTTAGGTTAAGATTAGGGATAGGATACGGAACAGGCACTTTTCTTGATATCTAGCACAAAAACAAATTTATCATGGGAAGTTAGTATTCCCATGTCTTGCTCGAAGTCTTTGCATGCTCTTATGTGTGGACCTCCTGTATACGACAGTCACTAGGTGGCAGAGGAGGCCTAGGAGTCTCAAACTGTAGGTTTGCGTGATGGTCGTAATAGGTAGCGCTAGTGCTTTCAGGTGTAGACTACGTCTAGCGTCAGTTTACTGGCACCCGAATCTCATATGTGACTCATCGAGGCTTGGCTCTGCCTAGCGGCCACACTCCGGTAGCTGCCCGACCGGTGGGCTAAACCAGGTGAGGATATCCGTGTGTGCATCTCCGCACGCGGTAATCTCGGCTCCGATGGCCGCATGGATCATTGCTTTGGCATCTCCGAACTGAGGCTCCATATGGAACACCGCAGGAGGCCACAAGGTACGTGGGCCTTCAGGTAAGCGGACATTGATTTGGCGCCCTTACGTTGCTTATTCTAGGTTGCTTGCTGTCTGTCTGCTTGCTTTTGTTAGGCCTTGTTGAAGGCTAACTACTTATCTGTCGAATTTTCTCTCTTGCTTTTGCTTTTTGCTATTCTTAACCGCTTGTTTTTGTCTGCTTGTTCGTGTCCGTCCTTTCTGTAAGCTAAATGTTGTTCTGTTGAGTGTTTCTACTCACCAATTGTATTTCAACAACTAGTTAGTCTAGAGTGGGACAGGAAATCTCTGCATCCCATCCCTCTACCCCTCTCTCCTCCCGCCTCACCCTCGCAAGCCCAGCAGTGATGTCGCAGGTAGGCCCAGAATAACTCGGGTCGTTCTCTCACCAAACAAATATTGTGGCACCTAGTGGAGTTCGGCAACCGTCTGGCACAACTGAGCAGCCCTATTTAGGGAGAGCACGGCTCACCCGCATAAGGTGAATGGGCTAGAAAAGGTACTCTAAAAAAGCGCTGGGGATCCATGGCGTCTGCAGGCTGACCGGGGACTCAGGCGAAAATCTCTCGGTCGAAAAAATCAAAACAGAAACAACACACTCTCTATCTCTCGTCCCCCTCCTTCTTCATGCCACCCCATTCGCCAGACTGTTAGAATGAGTCCGCTCTCTCTGGCAGCCTGGAATGTTTGTTACCTCTTGGACAATCCGAGCAGCAATCGACCAAAATGGAGGACGACGCTAGTGGATCGGGGTTGGCGCGCTATAAGGTGAACATCGCTCCACTCAGAGAGACCCGCTTCTCCGAACAATGCCAACTGGAGGAGGTGGATGTCGGCTACACCTTCTGGAGCGGTCGCCCCATGGCGGACTGATGAGACGCGAGCGTCAACCTTTCCCATTCGGAATAACATCATGAGACGACTGCCCTATCTGACACAGGGCACAAACGACAGACTAATGGGGCTTCGCTTGCCTCTTTAGGAAGGCAAATTCGTCACCATCGTCAGTGTCTACGCCCCCCCGCCCTGACGCTGCAAGGAACAAATTCTAGGAGGACCTGCACGCCCTCTTGGCGACTGTGTCGAAGGTGGATAAGTTGATTGTCCTTGGTGGCTACAATACCCGCGTCGGCACAGACCATGCAGCCTGGAGAGAAGTGCTGGGTACCCATGGTCTTTACGGCTCCAATGACAAGAGCCTGCTTTTTCTACGAACCTGCGCAGAACACCGGCCCACCCTAACCAACACCTTCCGCCTCCCAATGCGAGAGAAGGCCACCTGGATGCACCTGCGGTCGCGACACTCGCACCTGCTGGACTATGTCCTCGTCCGGAGGCGAGCCCAGCTGGATATGCTGGTGACAAAGGCGATCCTGGGTGCTGACGGGTGGACCGATCATAGCCTCGTCATTTCCAAGATGCGGATTCGTCTACAGCCTCGCAGGAGACCACAGGGGAGGCGAGCCTTTTTGTCTTTGCCTGCTCATTATTTCCATTTCAGCATCGAGTTAGCTAAACGGCTGACCGACCTTCCAGTCGCCGCTGTCGCTGCCGCCGCTGCCGAGAACGCCCCTGTGGAGAACCGATGGTGCCAACTGCGGTACACAGTTCAGTCGACGGATCTGGCCGTCCTCGGTCGCGCACTCAGCAAACACCAGGACTGTTTTGGTGGCGACGACGTCGCCATCAGGAACCTGCTCGTTGAGAAGAACCGCTTGCACAAAGCCTGCACCGTCTGCCCCACCGACGACAACAAAACAGCCTTCTACCGTAGTCGCCCCTATGTGAAACAGCGGCTGCGGACGATGCAGGACGCTTGAACGACTTGCAAGGCCGAGGAGATCCAAGGGCACGCGGGCCGATACGGATGGAAGAATGGAAGATCAAGGCTGTCTACTGTCTGCCGACCAACGGAACTGCATAGACAGCAGTATCCTACTCAACGAGAAGACACAAATTCTTTAGCGATGGGCCGAGTACTTCAGACGCGTCCTCAACCGCCCCCCACCATCTCAGACGCAGTCATTACACATGTGTCTCAAGCGGAGACCAACGCTGACCTAGATCTTCCACTGTCTCTCTCTCTCCATGAAAGCATCAGGGCCGTGCACCAACTATCTAAAGGAAAATTGCCCGGATCGTACGGAATCCCTGCGGAGATCTACAAGCACGGTGGCCCCTAACTCGTGGACCATCTGACGACGCTATTCCAAGAGATTTGGCGTCACAGCGAAGTCCAGTAGTATTTCAAGAACGTCACGGTCGTCCATCTCAATAAGCGGAAAGGTAATCGCCAGCTCTGTAACAGCTATCGAGACATCTCCTTACTGAACACCGCCGGAAGGATTTTCGCTCGCATTCTACTCAACCGCCTGAACAACCATCTGGAACAAAGTCTCCTTTCGGAAAGGCAGTGCGACTTTCGCCGGCGTCGTGGGACTACCGACATGATCTCCGCCGTCCGCCAACTGCAGGAGGAGTGTCAGGAGGTGCGGACCCACCTCTTCTCAACCTTCGTGGATCCGACGAAAGCCTTCGATACGGTGAGTCGCGAAGAACTGTGGAAAATCATACAGAAAATCGGCTGTCGCGAACGATTAACTCAGATAATGTGTCAGCT